>CAUOFW020002502.1:1816657-1838872 GCA_963454935.2 Ilex paraguariensis | reverse complement strand
ATATATATATATATATATATATATATATATATATTTTTTTTTTTTTCACTTTTTGATTCAAGATTTCTGGATGCAGGGAAGACTGTCAAGGGCAGAGTTCCTGAGTCCTCTGTCAAGTTGGACGAGCTCAAAAGAGTCTGGGACTTTAATGAGTCATTATTCTGTCGAGCTGCTCACACATTGCTTGGCTACATTCCTTCCTACACTTCATTCATTGTCGTGCCGAACAGACCTAACGTTACCCTTGTCGCAGATCGGGAGGCAATCCGGTCTACTCAGGAACAGACCCCTCGAGCCAAGAAAAAGTCCTTTCTTGCGGCTTCCGGGTGCAGGATGATAAAAAAATTTCTTAATTTTTTGTCAACTGTCGAACCGACTCCTTCCACCGAACCGACTATAACTACTCCTGAGATTCCGATTTCTGTTCTTAACGAGTCAACTGTCGAAGTTCCTGCCGAGACTATTCTCCCAAACGATAAAGTACCGAGCAGTGACCTGGCAAATGAGATTCCAGTAATCGAAAATTCAATTCCAGTAGAGTTAGATCCTCCTGATTTTGTTCGTTCCCCCATCCCCGAAGACGACTCAATTTTTGAGCTTGCTGAGGACCCCGCCCCGAAAAGGCGAAGGATGGCCGAGTCCGAGGCGAGCCTTCCACTTGAGTCTTTCAATCCTCCATTTTGACTAATCCTTAAGGCCAAAAAGAGGGAAATCACTGCCAAAGACCCTGTCATAGAAGATTTTAATGTTGCAGTGAGGATTGCTTGAGGGGTGATTTTGCCTCGGGATCTGGCAATGAATGAGACTCTTATTGACGATGAAGTATCTCATCAAGCAATTCAACATATGGTCCTAGTAAGACTTGCTTCTTTTCCTTCAGGCTTCTTTCCTTTTAAAAATTTTTCAAGTAAATTTTTCTAAGTCTTCTGCCTTTTTACTTTAAGGGTCTGCAAAAGGTTCATAAGGTCAGAGCTCGGATAGCCAAGAAAGATAAGGCTATGAAGGATGTTATCCACGCCCGAGCTTCAGCCCTAGCCAAAAAAGAGAGTGTGGATGAAAAGTATGTCAAACTCTACGAAGAGGTGAAGGTTCTACAGGCTCAAAACCAAAGCCTGACCGAGGAGAACTTGAAACTTTAGATTGAGATTGGGCAGCTTAAAGATTCTGAGCATGAAGCAAATGTTGAACTTTCCTAGTCTCAACTTGTTTACACCAGTCTATTAGAGGAATTTGATAAAATCAAAGCAGAGGCAAAGGAGAGGGAGGACACTTTTTATGATGAGAGAGTTGAAAAGGTAGAAAATGACCTTGCCCTGCAGATCTCCCATATCCGAGATGCATGTTTCAATCAGGGCTGACATGCTGCTTTAACTGCTGCAGGGGTTCCAACTTCTTCAGAGCTCTTTTCAAGGCATTCTCTTCCAAGTTCTTCACAGCCTCCGACCTCCTGAAATATTCAAGAAATTTTTCTTTTTGCAACTTCTGATGTAAACGTTCAATGATCATGATCTTGTGTAAATCTTTTTGAATTTCGAATGAAAAAAATCACTTTTTGGCTTTTGTGTCATTGAAGTCTACTGTATGTTTGGCAAAAAAATGTGATTTTTAAAGTTTTTGGCTTGTGTTCGGTCTCTTTTCAAGGGTTTGGTTATTTAGTAGAAAAACTCTTGTAGTTAAGGCAACATGCTCGGCCCTTCTTCAATGAGCTCAGTTCCGCAATAGGAACTAAAAAATAACTTTAGAAAATTTTTGAACTCTTGGAGTTATGGCTTTTGGTCGGCCCTTCTTCCAAGAGCCCAGTTCCTCATCCGGAATCAAAAAATAATAATAATAATAATTTAGAAAAATTTTCAACTCATAAGTTTTGGCCTTTGGTCGGTCCTTCTTCTAAACGCTCGGTTCTGTAGCAAGAACCAAAAAATAACTTAGAAAATTTTTCAACTCTTGAAGTTTTGACCTTTGATCGGCCCTTCTTTCAAGAGCTCAGTTCCTTAGCAGGAACCAAAAAATAACTTAGAAAATTTTTCAACTCTTGAAGTTTTGGCCTTTGGTCGGCCCTTCTTCCAAGAGCTCAATTCCCCATCAGGAACCAAAAAATAACTTAGAAAATTTTTCAGCTCTCGAAGTTTTGACCTTTGGTTGGCCCTTCTTCCAAGAGCTCAGTTCTTGATAGAGTTACTCATAGTCTCATTGGGCATCAAAGAGTTTCTACTTCGCGCCGACCCGTCAATCTGATTGGACTCAAATCCATCCCTAACTAGCTTACATTGTCATGCCTAGCTGAGGACCTGGATTAAATCGGGTGGTTACGTCTGATTTAAGTTTATAACTTATATTAGGATTTGTTGCCTCCCTGCCTTAGCAGTAGAACATATACATATCAGCAAGAATACATCGATCTCCAAAAAAGTCTTTTTATTAATAACTTTTGCTCATATCATTACACTTTGCTCAACACTTATTTATTTATAAGGGGTACCCTTAAATTTTCAAAGGTACTTCGGAGTTCTATCTCAAAAATGTACTTCTTAAAAATAAAACTTTCTTAAATTAGCAGAGTTCTAGAGACGTGGTACCGTTTTTCCGTGTAAGGTCTCAAGCTCATAATAATCACTACCTCCTACTTGGGACATTTTGTATTGACCCTCCCAGTTTGCACCAAGCTTCCCATGGGTCGAGTTTTTAGCTGATCCCAGTACCCGCCTTAGAACCAGGTCACCTAGTATGAAAAATCTAGGATTGACAATTCTATAGTGGGCTCGGGACATATGATGCCGATATGCTACCATCCTTATGATTGTTTGTTCTTTATTCTCCTCTGCCAGATCAAGATCTCTGGTGATAATGGCATTGTTATTGTTGCTTCTAACCAGCTCGGTTCTCAGGATTGGCAGGCCAATTTATAGAGGAATTAACGCCTTCATCCCATAAGCTAGGGCGAAAAGGGTTTCTCCAGTTACGCGTTAAGGTGTGGTTCGGTATGTCCACAGAATGCTTGGCAACACCTCCACCCATCTCCCTTTGGCGTCCTCTAACTTTTTCTTGATTCCATCCAAGATTGTCTTATTGGATATTTCTGCTTCACCATTGCTCTGAGGATATGTTCCTCCACCCATTTGGTGAAATAGTCTATAGCAACTAGAAGGTACTTCTTATTGCCAAGGGCCAGAGGTAAAGGACCCACAATGTCGAGCCCCCATTGGGCGAATGGCCATGGGCTCGCCAATGGAAGCAACTTCTGAGATGGTTTCCTTGGTATTGGTGAGAACTTCTGACATTTTTTGCACTGCCTAACAAACTGTTGAACATCCTTCTGCATGTACGGCCATCAAAAACCTTGAGAAATAGCTTGGTGGGCAAGAGATCTTCCGCCTGTATGAGCTCCACAACTTCCTTTGTGTACTTCAGCTAGAAAGTTGGGAACTATCTTTGGATGTACACATTTCAAATACGGGCCTCCAAATAAGCGTCGGTAGAGCTTGTCCCTTGGAGATAGCCAAAATCTAGTCGCCCTCAGACGTAACTTATGAGCTTCCTTCTTATCTTTGGGCAAGTTATCACTTTTTAAGAAGCCAATGATTGGATCCATCCAACTCGGCTCAATTACGTTATTCAAAACTTCCTCAGATCTGATCGGCAAAATACTGGGTTCGAATTGGAATTCAATGGTGAGGGATCTCTCAATTTCTTGGTCAATGGCCGAGGCCAGTGATGCTAAGGCATCAGCATGCGAGTTCTTAGCTCTTGTAACCTTCTGAATTGAGTATTATGGTATTTTGCATAGTTCCTTCTCCGCAATGACATGATACTCTATCATTCTTTCATCCTTTGCCGCATACTTCCCTATTATCTGATTCACTACAAGTTGTGAATCAGAGAATATCTGGAGCTTCATTGCCCCCAGCTCGGCTGCTAACCTTACTCCGGCAATCAAAGCTTCATATTTAGCTTCGTTGTTTGAGGCTTGAAAGTCGAGCCTTGTGGCTTTCTCCAGAATACACCCACCTAAACTCATAAGAGTGAGACCAATGCCAGAACCCTTTTGATTTGAAGACCCATCAACAGATAGGATCCAACTACTGCCGAGCCCTGATTTTTGATAGTCATCAGCTCCTTCTTTCTGCTTCGGGCTATTTCTAGGCTGGAATTCTGCGATGAAGTCTGCGACCACCTGACCCTTTATCGTCTTCCTTGGTTCGAATCCAATATTGAATTCTCCGAGCTCAACTGCCCATTTAGCAACACGTCCAGACAGGTTGGCTTTTTGAAAGAGGGACTTCAACTGCTGATCGGTGAGCACTGTGATTTGGTGAGCCTAGAAATAATGTCTGAGCTTCCTAGCTGAGCTAACCAATGCAAGTGCAAGCTTCTCCAAAGGAGTATACCTTGATTCTGCATCTAAGAGCATCTTGCTCACGTAATAGACAAGTTTCATCTTTTCACAATCATTCCTCATCAACGCCCCACTCATCGCATCCTCCGATACTGCTAGGTAGAGAAAAAGTCTCTCTTCAGGCAATGGGGTTGATAGGATCGATGCAGACGCTAAGTATGCCTTAAGATTCACAAATGATTTCTCGTATTCTTGGCTCCAGAGTGTCCCCTTCTTTCCATTGATTGATTGAAAAAAAGATTTGCATTTGTCAAATGCTCAAGATATGAACCTTCCAAGAGCAGCTGTCATTCTTGTCAGCCTCTGTACCCCTTTCACAGTCCGAGGTGATTGTAGATCGGCCATGGCCTTCACCTGATCGGGATTTATCTCTATTCCTTAGTGTGTAAATAGAAAGCCAAGGAATTTCCCCAACCTAACCCCAAATGCACATTTCGAAGCGTTTAATTTCATATTGTACCTTCGTAGAACATCAAACATACTTTTTCAGGTCGGCACCGTGACTGGTGGCCTTCCAACTCTTAACCACCATATCGTCAATATAGACTTCTATAGTATTGTCTATCATATGTGAGAACATTTTGGTTACCAACCTCTGGTACGTTGCTCTAGCATTCTTCAACCCAAAGGGCATTACCTTGTAACAGTATATCTCTTCTAGCGTTATAAAGGCAGTCCTTTCCTGATCTTTTTTGGCAAGGGGGATCTAGTGATACCCCCTATATGCATCCAAGAAGCTCATTTGCTCGTGACTGGCAGTTGCATCCACCAGTTGGTCTATCTTAGACAGGGGAAAACTATCTTTTGGATAAGCTTTATTGAGGTCGGTGTAGTCAACGCAGACTCTCCACTTCCCATTCTTCTTCTTCACCACCATGGTATTGGACAGCCAGGTTGGATACTGTACTTCCTTAATTGTTTTAGATTCAAGTAGTCTAGCTACCTCCAAGATACAGTGGGGCCAGTCTCCTAAGTTTTTGTTTGACTGGCTTGAAGGTAGGGTCGACGTTTAACCGGTGACATGCCACTTTGGACGGTACGTTGGGCATATCACTTGTACTCTAAGCAAAAATGTCAGCGTATTCTCGCAATAGGGTGACGAGCTCATCTTGTTGCTCGGGGCTAAGAGTCGTCCCTAACAAAAAGTATTTTTCTTGATCTCCATCTTTGTCTAAAGGCACTTTAGTCAAGTCTCCGATCGTTCGGTCTACAACGTCTTTTTCTGTGCCTAAAAGTACTTTAAGACTTTTCATGACAACTTGTTTGGCAGAACCAACAGAGCTGCCAAGTGTTGATTGCTATTTTGCCTCCTCGACTATTGAATTTTTCTCTCGAACTTCTATTCCATCTTTGGCTTTGACTGAGGCCAATAAACAAGTTCTGAAACTAACCTGGTCTTCTCAGATGTTTACTACTCCCTCAGATGATGGGAACCTCAGCATCTGGTGGTATGTTGATGGTACCGCCTTCATTTCATATAACCAAGACTGACCCATTATCGCGTTATAAGCCAAGACGGTATCCACTACCAGGAATTCGGTCATGATGCAAACTGGTCCAGTCTTTATAGGCAGTGTGATCTTTCCCCTATGAAGAACTATTTTTCCACTAAAACCAATAAGGAGTATTTGAGGGCTTCAAATTCTCCTGCTTGAGGCCAAGCTTCTCAAAGAGGTCCATGTACATTATTTCTAAGGAACTCCCTAGATCGATCAGAACTCATCTCACATCATAGTTAGCGATCTTGAGAATGACTACTAAAGTATCATTGTGTGGCTGATGAACACGGACTAGATCCTGCTCGGTGAAGCAGATAGCCTCAGCTAATTCCTCAATCTTAATTCTTTTGTTCCTAACCTTGGGGGTTAATCGCAATTGGTAAACTTCCCTGGCAACTTTCTGAATGTACACCCTAGCAGCGTTGTTCGTCGACATTTGCAGATTCGTGGCGGCATGTATCACATATATCACCCCAGCTGGGTTGTTATGATCTCCTTTCGGTTCGTCTCTCCTTCCATCAGTTCTTGCCCCACCTTCGATGAACTCGGCGAATTGCCCAGCCTGGAACAGTTCCTCTAAGTATTGCTTCAAAGATCAAAAATTCTTAGTCATATGACCCACATCCCGATGATATGAACACTTGTAGTTTGGGTTTCTTTTTAAAGGATTTCTTGTTAACTTATTGGGCCACTTAAAAAATGGCTTCGCTTTGATCTGATTCAATATCTTGTAAATTGGTTCGTTCCCTGAACAACATGTTTACCCCAAGAAAAGGGGACTTCTGGGGGTAACCTTTCTTCTCATTCTTTCTTCCACCTTCTCTGCTCGGCTCAGTATGCTTTTCACGACTGAACAACCTCCTACCTTGATGCTCTTTAATCACATCTCTAGATAAGTCGTCATCGACTTTGGCATACTTCTCAATTATCGCCATCAATTCTTTTAGATCTGTGGCTGGCCTTCTGGTGAGTGATTGATACATAGGGTTCTCTTTTGGCAACTCAATTTTGAAAGACACGACTGTAATTTCAGGATTGCATCCCTCAACCTCATTCATTGTCTCCCAATAACGATGCAAATACTCTCACAAAGTCTCATTATTTTTCTTCTTCAAAGTTAGCAGAGCTCCAACATCTTTAGGTTGCTTACACTTGTAATGAACCGAGCCATAAACTGCTCGGTCAATTGTGACCATCCGTCAATCGAGTTCTTTGACAAGCCGTCAAACCACTTCATGGCCGACTCCCCAAGACTGCTAAGAAAAATGGTGCAGAGCAAATGCTCGTGTCTTCGGTGAATGGTCATCAATTGTCTATAATGCCTGATATGGGAGGTCGGGTCGGTCTTTCCATCATAAAGCTTAAAATTTGGGACGACGAACTTGCTTGGAATTCGCCCACTTTCGATCCATGTAGTGAAGGGTGACGACTCCGAGCCGTCTCCGTATTCTCCTATCACTCTTCTGGCTAAGTCCCTAGCCGACCTCTGTTCTAGTCGTCTAAGGCAGTTGTTGAGTTTATCAGTGATGTACTGCTTCCAGGCATCCTCCTCCTGGATCCGAGGTTTCTTCTGCTTGTTCTTATTGTCTTTGGTGCTTTTGATTCTATCCGATTTCTTTTTAGGACTTTCTCGCTGGTTTTCCTTTACACGTTTCTCCTTCCTAGTCATCCCTGTTAGCCGGGTTTTTAATCTTTCGTTTTCCTTTAGTAGATCTTTATCCCTAGCATAAGATTTCTTGAACAGCTTGTCATGAGCATAGAGCCGATCCTGCAGGGATTGGACCAACTTTGCTAGGGAATGGTTTTCCCCCTTGGCACGGAGAGATCCATCACGGTCTTCAATTTGCCGATTTCAATTTTTAGAGGGTGTGAAACTTGTTGAGGACAACTCTTCATCCTCGTGGGGTTTGGATGGGCTTTTATTGACGTGCAATCTCATGTTGCTATCGGATGGAAAAGATATTGGATCAAAATTTTCCAAGGTGAAACTGCCTACGGGTGATCTGATCTTTTAGTTTCGAGGGATAAAAATCTTCTCACAGACGACGCCAAAATGTAAGAGGCAAAAAATTAATTATACCTCCTACGAGGAATTTGATGTGATCTTCCTAATAAGGAATATCTCTGAACTTGATCTCCCAATCTTCCTGTTCTATAAAACGAACAAACTATCCAAGATCGAAGTGCTTCAATTGAAGACACTCCGATGCTTAAGTCAGTATTGGAATATAAACATTTGCTAGAAAACAAGGAGAGTTCATCGTACCTTTCACCTTTGCTTCTTCTGATTTTTATAGATGATTCTCCCATTAGGGTTTTTGTGATTTTTGATTCAAGGTGACACACATTCCTTCNCAATTCTTAGTCATATGACCCACATCCCGATGATATGAACACTTGTAGTTTGGGTTTCTTTTTAAAGGATTTCTTGTTAACTTATTGGGCCACTTAAAAAATGGCTTCGCTTTGATCTGATTCAATATCTTGTAAATTGGTTCGTTCCCTGAACAACATGTTTACCCCAAGAAAAGGGGACTTCTGGGGGTAACCTTTCTTCTCATTCTTTCTTCCACCTTCTCTGCTCGGCTCAGTATGCTTTTCACGACTGAACAACCTCCTACCTTGATGCTCTTTAATCACATCTCTAGATAAGTCGTCATCGACTTTGGCATACTTCTCAATTATCGCCATCAATTCTTTTAGATCTGTGGCTGGCCTTCTGGTGAGTGATTGATACATAGGGTTCTCTTTTGGCAACTCAATTTTGAAAGACACGACTGTAATTTCAGGATTGCATCCCTCAACCTCATTCATTGTCTCCCAATAACGATGCAAATACTCTCACAAAGTCTCATTATTTTTCTTCTTCAAAGTTAGCAGAGCTCCAACATCTTTAGGTTGCTTACACTTGTAATGAACCGAGCCATAAACTGCTCGGTCAATTGTGACCATCCGTCAATCGAGTTCTTTGACAAGCCGTCAAACCACTTCATGGCCGACTCCCCAAGACTGCTAAGAAAAATGGTGCAGAGCAAATGCTCGTGTCTTCGGTGAATGGTCATCAATTGTCTATAATGCCTGATATGGGAGGTCGGGTCGGTCTTTCCATCATAAAGCTTAAAATTTGGGACGACGAACTTGCTTGGAATTCGCCCACTTTCGATCCATGTAGTGAAGGGTGACGACTCCGAGCCGTCTCCGTATTCTCCTATCACTCTTCTGGCTAAGTCCCTAGCCGACCTCTGTTCTAGTCGTCTAAGGCAGTTGTTGAGTTTATCAGTGATGTACTGCTTCCAGGCATCCTCCTCCTGGATCCGAGGTTTCTTCTGCTTGTTCTTATTGTCTTTGGTGCTTTTGATTCTATCCGATTTCTTTTTAGGACTTTCTCGCTGGTTTTCCTTTACACGTTTCTCCTTCCTAGTCATCCCTGTTAGCCGGGTTTTTAATCTTTCGTTTTCCTTTAGTAGATCTTTATCCCTAGCATAAGATTTCTTGAACAGCTTGTCATGAGCATAGAGCCGATCCTGCAGGGATTGGACCAACTTTGCTAGGGAATGGTTTTCCCCCTTGGCACGGAGAGATCCATCACGGTCTTCAATTTGCCGATTTCAATTTTTAGAGGGTGTGAAACTTGTTGAGGACAACTCTTCATCCTCGTGGGGTTTGGATGGGCTTTTATTGACGTGCAATCTCATGTTGCTATCGGATGGAAAAGATATTGGATCAAAATTTTCCAAGGTGAAACTGCCTACGGGTGATCTGATCTTTTAGTTTCGAGGGATAAAAATCTTCTCACAGACGACGCCAAAATGTAAGAGGCAAAAAATTAATTATACCTCCTACGAGGAATTTGATGTGATCTTCCTAATAAGGAATATCTCTGAACTTGATCTCCCAATCTTCCTGTTCTATAAAATGAACAAACTATCCAAGATCGAAGTGCTTCAATTGAAGACACTCCGATGCTTAAGTCAGTATTGGAATATAAACATTTGCTAGAAAACAAGGAGAGTTCATCGTACCTTTCACCTTTGCTTCTTCTGATTTTTATAGATGATTCTCCCATTAGGGTTTTTGTGATTTTTGATTCAAGGTGACACACATTCCTTCAATTTAGCTATTCAGTTTGAGAAGTTGCTAATATTTCTCCAACAATTCATGTTGATATCTGCAGTTTCGTTGATTCGTTCATTAAAAATGCCGAAGTTAAAGGCGAATCTTTATCTTTTCACATATTGTTGCAAACAACTCGATCATTTTAAGTGCTGAACTCCGTCTTTGTTTGTCGAGCATGTTAATGAGTTTGGCTTGCAAGAGCTGATCTCTTGATAGGAGCCCAACGCTTTAATCAGCTCGGTCATAATGAAAATCGAACTCTTTCTTTCTTTGCCGAACGTATTGATCAACACGGCTCGGTTTATAAGGCTGAATGAATGATTTCTTCGTCACGTGACCTGTCTTGTCAACCTCACATGAGTTTCATTTAATGTCATAACACGTGTAATAATGGGGGGCCAGCCCCTTCATTAAGTAAGATTGAAAAAATATATAAATACATATTTTATCATTTTATTTATATATGAAATTAATGTATGCATAATATATAATTGATAAATATGATATATGTATATATTAAATGACATATAAACAAATAATTACACATAATTAACTTTTCATCTACTTTTGCTCCCAATTTTGAAATAATTGATTTGGTGAGTTGGAAAGAAAGTTAATTCATCCATTTTTTCATCTTTTATATTTTCCTTCCTTATCAAACATGATGTTTTATTTATCTCTCCAACTTTTCATCCTTCCATTTTTACATCGTACCAAACGAAGCATTAGGATTAATAACATTTTTTGTCTTTAAAATATGTATTTTTTGTCGGTTTAGTCCTCATTGAATTAATTTTGTCAATTTGGTCCATATAATATTCAAGTCATATAATTTTGGTCCTTATATAGACGAATTGTTATGTTTTTGACAAAATAATCACAAATTGGGCGTGTGATGTAGTCTAAAAAATAACACGTGGTCACTTTAGAGACCAAAGTAATACTGATTGAATACTTTAAGGACCAAATTAACAAAATTAATACAATGAGGACTAAATTGACAAAAAATACATACCTTAAGGACCAAAAGTGCTATCACTCCTAATATTTATCTTTTGTCATCTTCCCTAGTGCTAATTGAATGAAGTAACCAGTAAGTTTGATCTTAATATAAATAATTAAATAAAGCCAAAAGAAATGTATGTAACAAACTAAACTAACATAAATGAAACACTTAAAACAATCATTTCTACCCATTTAAGATCAAAATTAAGGTGGTGTTTAATAAAACTAAAAACTGAATACGGAATTTTTTTAATTCGCAAACTGTTTGGTATTAACTAAAATTTAAGTATTAAATTGAATCAAACTATTTGACAAATATAAGAAGCGGAAGTCTGAAAATTATTATTGTTCTAATTTTACCCTTTTTTTTAATCATCTCTCTGCAACTACCTTATTCCTACCACCACCATTATGGTGGTGGTAGTGGTAACACAATGGTAGTGGTAGTGGTGGTGGTGGTGACAGCACAATGGTAGTGGTGAGGGTGGTAGTGGTAGTGGTAGTGGTGGTGTCACAATGGCAGTGGTAGCGACAATGGTAGCAGTGACACAATGAGAGTGATGATGGTGACGGCACAATGGTAATGGTGATAGTCGTAGCGGTGGCATAATGGTAGTGGTGGTGGCAGCGACGGAATGGTAATGGCAATGGCATAATGGTAGTGCTAACGGTGACACAATGATAGTGATGGTGGCGACGGCACAATGACAGTGGTGACATAATGGCAGTGGTGGCGGCGATGGCACAATAGTGGTGGTGGCAGTATTGATGGTGGTACGATGGCACAATGGTGGTGATGATAGCGGCACAATGGTGGCGGCGGTGGAGATAGTGACGACATCAACACAATTATGGTGGTGGTGGATGGTGGATATTGAAAACTAAAAAAGTACAAGTATAAGATGTATTGAGGGTATATCTATTCCTTATGAGAAATTGATAAAATTTTATTAACGAACATTTTTAGTATTAAGTGATAAGTAGGTGACTTGTTACTTAAAATTTTAGTCTATTTTAAGAAGTGCTAAAATATTAAGTGGTATGAATTTTAGGTTATCAAACGGGTTTAATTCATTAAATACTTAAATGATTCAGTTTTAAGCCTCAAGTGTTATCATCTTCCCTAGTGCTAATTGAATGAAGTAACTAGTAAGTTTGATCTTAATATAAATAATTAAATAAAGCCAAAAGAAATGAATGTAACAAACTAAACTAATATAAATGAAACATTGAAAACAATCATTTCTACCCATTTAAGATCAAAATTAAGGTGGTGTTTAATAAATTTGAAAACTGAATACTGAATTTTTTAATTCGCAAACTGTTTGGTATTAACTGAAATTTAAGTATTGAATTGAATCAAACTATTTGACAAATATAAGAAGCTGAAGTTTGAAAATTATTACTGTTCTAATTTTGTCTTTCTTTTTAATCATCTCTCCGCATCTATCTCATTCCTACCACCACCATCACAATGGTGGTAGTGGTGGTGGTAGTGGTAACACAATGATAGTGGTAGTAGTGGTGGTGGCAGCACAATGGTGGTGGTGGTGGTGGTGGTGGTGGTAGTGGCAATGGTGGTGGCACAATGGTGATAGTGGAGGAGGCAGTAGTTGTTGTGGTAGTGGCACTGGTGGTAGTGACACAATGATAGTGGTGGTGGCGGCAACATAATGGTAATAGTGACGGTGGTAGTGGTGGCATAATAGTAGTGGTGATTGCGGCGACACAAGGGTGATGGCGGTGGCATAATGGTAGTGGTGACAATGACATAATGGCGGTAGTGGTAGTGGTGACGGTGGCACAATGATAGTGATGATGACGGCGACACAATGGCGGTGGTGGCATAATGGCAGTGGTGGTGGCGATGACACAATAGTGGTGATGGCAATGTTGGGGGTGGAACGATGGCACAATGGTGGCAACGATGGTGTTAGAAACGACAGCAACACAATTGTGGTGGTGGTGGATGGTGGATATTGAAAAGGTAAGAGTATAAGATGTATTGAGGGTTTATTTGTCTATTATAAGAAATTGATAAAATTTTGTTAACCAAAATTTTCAATATTAAGTGATAAGTAGATGGTTTGCTACTTAAAATTTTAGTCTATTTTTAAGAAGTGTTTCAAATATTAAGTGGAATGAGTTTTAGGTTATCAAACGGATTTAATCTATTAAATACTTAAATGATTCAGTTTTAAGCCTCAAGTGTTGTTATCAAAGAGCACCTAAAGGTGAAAAGATATTATTATGCCACTAGGGTGAGGATCGACAGTAGTTGTTCAACGGAAAATCAGCCTCACCATGCATTTTTGATTTCAAATCTAAACTATATGCAATCACTTAGTAAATCCTATGTATCGATTAAACTCGGATATCACATAGTCAATGAGATCTAAAATCTGAAAAAACAAATTTACGGCATATACTTGTTGGTGACGAAATTAAATTTCAAAAACCAACCAACTAAAATTGTACAAAAACTCTTCATCATTTGTAAGGTCCATGATGTACAAGTCGTTTAGCAGGTAACGTACCACTTGCTAGGGATTTAGGTGTTCTTTCCACTGCAATCAGTGTGCTGGTCAAAAAAGGAGGTCCGGTGTAGGGGATTTTCCTGTTTTAATATTTTTTTAATCTCAAATATCATAAATTCACACATCTTTTTTCAAGCAATCAATTTTTTTAACTTATATTCAAAAGAAAAAAAAAATTAACTTTGTTAAAGCTTATATATTTCGAGGTGTAGCCACTTAAAGCCATCGTCCATAAATTTATCCCTTGTGTGGAGAGGCGACTATGAATAAGACCCAGTATTAATCCAGTACATGAGTGAGATGGTNAAGGGTGATGGCGGTGGCATAATGGTAGTGGTGACAATGACATAATGGCGGTAGTGGTAGTGGTGACGGTGGCACAATGATAGTGATGATGACGGCGACACAATGGCGGTGGTGGCATAATGGCAGTGGTGGTGGCGATGACACAATAGTGGTGATGGCAATGTTGGGGGTGGAACGATGGCACAATGGTGGCAACGATGGTGTTAGAAACGACAGCAACACAATTGTGGTGGTGGTGGATGGTGGATATTGAAAAGGTAAGAGTATAAGATGTATTGAGGGTTTATTTGTCTATTATAAGAAATTGATAAAATTTTGTTAACCAAAATTTTCAATATTAAGTGATAAGTAGATGGTTTGCTACTTAAAATTTTAGTCTATTTTTAAGAAGTGTTTCAAATATTAAGTGGAATGAGTTTTAGGTTATCAAACGGATTTAATCTATTAAATACTTAAATGATTCAGTTTTAAGCCTCAAGTGTTGTTATCAAAGAGCACCTAAAGGTGAAAAGATATTATTATGCCACTAGGGTGAGGATCGACAGTAGTTGTTCAACGGAAAATCAGCCTCACCATGCATTTTTGATTTCAAATCTAAACTATATGCAATCACTTAGTAAATCCTATGTATCGATTAAACTCGGATATCACATAGTCAATGAGATCTAAAATCTGAAAAAACAAATTTACGGCATATACTTGTTGGTGACGAAATTAAATTTCAAAAACCAACCAACTAAAATTGTACAAAAACTCTTCATCATTTGTAAGGTCCATGATGTACAAGTCGTTTAGCAGGTAACGTACCACTTGCTAGGGATTTAGGTGTTCTTTCCACTGCAATCAGTGTGCTGGTCAAAAAAGGAGGTCCGGTGTAGGGGATTTTCCTGTTTTAATATTTTTTTAATCTCAAATATCATAAATTCACACATCTTTTTTCAAGCAATCAATTTTTTTAACTTATATTCAAAAGAAAAAAAAAATTAACTTTGTTAAAGCTTATATATTTCGAGGTGTAGCCACTTAAAGCCATCGTCCATAAATTTATCCCTTGTGTGGAGAGGCGACTATGAATAAGACCCAGTATTAATCCAGTACATGAGTGAGATGGTACTGCGTTGATCGGTTGAGACAACTGAGATATAAAAACAAAAAAACAAAAAAAAAAGCTTATATATTTCGGTATAAGATTTTATTGGATGATTCCCACCATGGGGTTGGATATTGGTAAGCAAATATGAACTAAGTCTATCAAATGATTGAATTTGGATTGGATTATGTTTTATCGACATTCGCATTTGATTAAAAAAAAAAAGAAAAAGCTCTCCAATTCGAAATTCATTTGACTATCCGATAGATTTTATTTCCACAATCTACATCCGATTTGTGAAAATCAAAAATATAGTTTGATCCAATCGAAATAATTCAATCAACTTCATTGTATATTTACGTACATGAATAAATTTCAGATCTAATTATTATTGGTTCAGATATGGAGATATTTAAATTTTGGGAGTATAATGTAATGGATTAAAATTAACATTAATTGCACTAAAGGTCCCCAAAATATTAAAATTTGTCTCATTTTGCTCTACAATATTTCAATTTTATCATTTTAGTCATAAAATACTAAATATTTTTCTATGTGGTCTCTCAAACAGACAACATTTAAATTACTAACGATTTTTAATCATAAACTTGTCACGTAATACCTAAATGTGGGTAAAAAAATAATTTGAATGACTCTTGACCAAAATTTGGGAAACCCTTGACCAAAAATGTGTAATTTGAGTAGCTCTTACCTAAAACTTAGATATCTCATGATCAAAAAAGTGTAAATTCAGTAACTTTTTAACCATAATTTGAATAAAAAAATTGTACTAAGAGTTATTTAAATTATTTTTTTATTCATATTTAAGTATTACGTGACAAATTTATAATAAAAAATCGTTAACAATCTGAACGCAGTCTGCTTGAGGGAACTCATAGAAATATATTCAATATTTCAGTGACTAAAATGATGAAATTAAAATATTATAAACTAAATTAAGACAAATACCATATTTTAGGGACTTCCAATACAATTAACTCTTAAAATTATCAGTCAAAAATAGTAATCCAAAGGGCATGATGACGAAGAAATTTTAAATTTTCATAAGTGTTTCAAAGACTATGCTTAGGTAAGGGTAAACCGCACTAACATTGTTTAACACTACAATTTCAAACAGAGGGTAGAAAGGGGCACATATGGTGGGGCCATGTAGTAAAGGATGAATGACAAAGGTAGCAATAAGATAGACCAATGCCCAAGTCTATACATCTGAGTCTTGGTAAAACATTTCTGACCAGATAAAACAATTTTGGGTGAAGTTAACGAAAAAGAAATACAAAAGAGACTTGTTTAAATACTAATTATATAATATTCATATACGGTACGATCTCAATTTGTTAAATTCAAATTAATAAATAATTTGACTATGATTGAAGTGTTTTTTGATACTCGCATCACTTGATACGATTAATAGGCCTAGTCTATGATTGTTAAAGGGTGGTTGTTAACGGGTTTATTGAGTTTGGATAGATGTAGTTGTGACTGTTTAAATTCGAATTGAGATTAAATTATTGTTCAAGCTCAGCTTTGTAAAAGTTTAAGGACAATCAAGTTGAAATCAAGTTAATTTCTCAATTAAAAATATATAAAAAATAAATCTTATGAGTCAATAATCAATCCTCAAGTAATTAATATTTCAACAACTCCAAATTCCTTACAATGGTAATAAAATAAATTCATAAAGTTCATATTTTTCCACAAAACCCAAGAAAGGAAGAGAGAATCTTATGACTCATTGATGATAAAATTACAAGTGGTTCTTAGTGTCATGTGTTGTTTAGAGTGTTCGAATCAGTTTACACACACCTCGACTAATCTCATCTCCATTTTTTCTTATATTTGAACAAACTTGGACGAAACACAGAATAGAGACCAAACTCGAACTGATCAAATCGATTAACAGCCATATTCTTGAGGGCAGTACTGTAAAATCTGCCCCTTGGTCTAATTCTGGCACCTGTCAGTGGGTTTCTAAGTGATCATCAGTGTGCACATTCCGCATCTGTTTTGGTGCTTCTCCCCCATCAGAACGCACTCTTCACATGTTACACGCCGGACACGGACATTGACCTTAACTAGCACTTAGCATGTTACACGCCGTACATGGACCTTGACGTTAACTAGCACTTAGCTTTCGATAACATATTGAAAAAGTCACTGGAAAATAAAAGTGAAATTACTACTCAACCTAGTAAGTTATGATAAAATACGATTATTCATGAATGATCGATGCTATAATTTTTGGATTAGTACTCGTATGATTCATAGACTCCAGTTCCGAGATCTCAAGATAGCATGAACCTTTGTGTATCACAACTAAACTTCAAATAACCTTTATATGTCAGAATTTAATTTCAAATAAGTTCGTAATTGACTCTTGCTTAGTTGTAAAATTTGGCACGATACGAAATATGGTACCGTAGTCGTTTTACCACAAGCCGTTCCCACTAGCTTAAAGTAGACTCGAAGTCAATGCAGATGATTCCCACTTTCATGGCTATTATGACCCACTGGGAAAAAAAAAGACTTCCAATATCTAGTTTTGTGGAATAATCCAGAAGTCTGGGATTACTATACAAGAATTTGGCATATAAATAAGAGCTTTGAACTATCCCATGTACACATCGATCAACGTAATGGGTTCTCTAGCATTAGATAAGGTCTTTTTCCTTGCTTTCTTGCTCCCAATTTACATACCTTTCTCTACCACCATTGTTGCTTCTGCTTCTGCTTCTACTGAAGAAGCTAATGCTCTCCTCAAATGGAAAGCCACCCTTCAAAATAGCTCTCGGCTATCTTCATGGACACTTTCTCCTAATGACGCCTCCAATTCTTCTATCCCTCCAAAGCCTAGTGCAAGCCCTTGCACTTGGTTTGGAGTTTCATGCAATGACCATGGAAGTGTCAATAGATTGAACCTCACAACTTCAGGTCTAAATGGTACGCTCTACGACTTCCCATTCTCGTCTCTCCCTAATCTTGCATATCTCGAAATCAGTCTGAATGAACTCTTCGGTCTAATCCCACCTCAAATAGGTCAGCTCTCCCAACTCATTTATCTTGATTTCTCTGTCAATCAACTTTCCGGAATAATACCACCAGAGATTGGCCTGCTAAAAAATCTTCAGACCCTCCATTTGGTTGAAAATTCTTTAAATGGCTCGATACCTCAAGAAATTGGCCAGCTAAAATCACTGACTGAACTTGCTCTGTATACCAACAATCTCAATGGTAACATTCCTGCGTCCATTGGAAGTTTAAGCGAGTTAGCTTACTTGTATCTATATCAAAATAACCTTTCTGGTTCCATTCCTCCAGAGATGGGAAATCTTTTCAATCTTGTTGAACTCGATATAGACTCCAATTATCTAACAGGTCCCATCCCATCCAATTTTGGAAACTTAAATAAGCTAACTATGCTTCATTTGTTCAATAATTCACTTTCTGGTTCGATTCCCCCAGAGATTGGGAAGTTGAAATCGCTTTATAGTCTAAGCCTTCATACAAATAACCTTTCTGGCTCAATCCCTTCATCATTTGGTGACCTAAGCTCCCTCAATATTCTGCATCTTTACGCTAATCAACTTTCGGGTTTCATTCCTAGAGAGTTGGGGAATTTGAAATCCCTCATTGATCTGGAGTTGAGCGAGAATCGCCTCAATGGTTCCATTCCTGCCTCACTTGGTAATCTGAGCAATTTGGAGATTTTATTCCTCCGCGAAAACCAACTTTCTGGCCCCATCCCACAAGAATTGGGAAATCTAAAATTGGTTGTACTTGAAATGGACAAAAATCAACTCTCTGGCCATTTGCCCGACAAGTTTTGCCGAGGTGGAAAACTACAAAACTACACTGTAGCTGACAACCACCTTGTTGGTCCAATACCCCAAAGCTTTAGAAACTGCTCAAGCTTAACCAGAGTCCTCCTCAATGGAAACCAGCTCAACGGAAATCTGTCAAAAGATTTCGGTATCTACCCAGACCTGCAATTCATGGATCTAAGTAACAATAAGCTTTATGGCGAACTCGCAAACAACTGGGGTAGGTGCAAACAATTGTCAAGGCTGCGGATCGCCGGAAACAATATCACCGGTAGGATACCGCCAGAGCTTGGAAATTCACTTCAATTACATGTTCTTGATCTCTCTTCAAATCATTTATCAGGGGAGATTCCAAAGAAATTCGGGAAGTTGACTTCTCTGCTGGAGTTGGATTTGAAGGATAATCAACTTTCTGGTTGTATACCTCAAGAACTCGGCTCACTTGATAAACTGTCGTACTTAGACTTGTCCACTAACAGATTTAACGGGCCACTACCAGAATCTCTAGGGGACTGCTTGCAATTGCATTACTTGAACTTGAGCGTCAACAATTTTTTCCAAGAAATTCCATTTCAGATTGGTAAGTTATTTCAGTTGTCTGCACTCGATTTGAGTCAAAATTCTTTGACAGGAAAGATACCACCAGAAATCGGAAGTTTGCAGACGTTGGAATTACTGAATCTCTCCCATAATAACCTATCTGGGTTCATTCCAAAGGCTTTTGAAGAAATGCACGGCTTGTCAAATATTGACATATCCTACAATGAGTTGCAAGGTCCCATCCCCAATAACCAAGCCTTTAGAAATGCCTCGATAGAAGAGTTGCAAGGGAACAAAGGTTTGTGTGGCAACATTATAGGATTGCAACCTTGCAAAAATCCTTCCGAGGTCAACAAAGATATTACGAAGTCTGGCCATAAACTCATTCTCGTAATCATAATCCCTCTCCTTGCAGCACTTGTACTGATATGTGCATTTATGGGACTTCTCATCATTTCTAAAAAGAGAAAGAGAATCTCACTTGACAAGCAGACCAAGATGCAGAATGGAGATCTATTTTCAATATCAACTTATGATGGGAGAGCAATGTACAATGATGTCCTACAATCCACAAAGGAATTTGATGCCACATATTGCATTGGACAAGGAGGATATGGGATCGTTTACAAAGCAAAGCTACAACTAGCCAACACGGTGGCTGTAAAGAAACTATACTCTTCCGAGATAGAGGATTCTAAAGGTTTTCTAAACGAGGTAAGGGCGTTGACAGAGATTAGGCATCGAAACATTGTGAAATTCTATGGTTTTTGTTCACATTCTCGACATTCATTTTTGGTTTATGAGTACCTCGAAAGGGGAAGCTTGGCCAAAATCTTGAGCATGGAAGATGAAGCTAAGAAATTGGACTGGTCTAAGAGGGTTCGCATTGTCAAGGGTGTGGCTCATGCTTTGTCATACATGCATCATGATTGTTTGCCTCCAATTGTTCATCGAGACATTACCAGTGGTAACATTTTGCTCGATACCGACTATGAGGCTCATGTTTCAGATTTTGGCACTGCCAAACTTCTAAAGCTAGACTCGTCGAATTGGAGTGCTCTTGCAGGCACATATGGGTATATTGCACCAGGTAATATAGGTTTTTGCTTTTTGCTCTCATACATCTAGGATTGTAGAGTTTATATATTATTGTCTAGTGCTACACGAAGAAAATATGTCTTTTGTGTTTTTTTATTTCTTAATCTAGTATTGTATGAATTATCTTAAAATTAAATGATTTTTTATAACACAAACACAATTAGGGATGACAATGGACCGGACAAAAATGGGTATTCGATCCAGTGGCGTTAGATGGATGCCGGTGAACGTATACGGGGATACACATATAAACCCATGCGGGGATGAAGGCGGGGATGGACTGACACTTACCAATACCCCGCTTTACACGTTATTATTTTATATATATTTATATATATATATATAGACACATGTTGCTGTTAATACAAATCTATATATTATTGAATGATTTTTTCTTTTAAAAATTGTTTTGTTTTTTTATTTTTTTTCTTGGTTTTGGCTTGTAAAAGTGTAAATTTTTGTGTTTTTATATTTTTTTTATATTAGATTATGTTATGTTACATTATGTTGTGTTACATGATGTTGTGTTACATGATACTGTGTTAGATTTACAAGGGAGACAAACTTTTAATTATATTTTATTGGATTATGTTGTAGACAAGATTTTAATTATATTATGTTGTAAATGACCAACTTTTAATTATGCTATGATATTCTATAATTATGTTAGATTATTTAAAATGTTAAATTTANTTGGTAAGTTATTTCAGTTGTCTGCACTCGATTTGAGTCAAAATTCTTTGACAGGAAAGATACCACCAGAAATCGGAAGTTTGCAGACGTTGGAATTACTGAATCTCTCCCATAATAACCTATCTGGGTTCATTCCAAAGGCTTTTGAAGAAATGCACGGCTTGTCAAATATTGACATATCCTACAATGAGTTGCAAGGTCCCATCCCCAATAACCAAGCCTTTAGAAATGCCTCGATAGAAGAGTTGCAAGGGAACAAAGGTTTGTGTGGCAACATTATAGGATTGCAACCTTGCAAAAATCCTTCCGAGGTCAACAAAGATATTACGAAGTCTGGCCATAAACTCATTCTCGTAATCATAATCCCTCTCCTTGCAGCACTTGTACTGATATGTGCATTTATGGGACTTCTCATCATTTCTAAAAAGAGAAAGAGAATCTCACTTGACAAGCAGACCAAGATGCAGAATGGAGATCTATTTTCAATATCAACTTATGATGGGAGAGCAATATACAATGATATCTNCAATGAAGGTAACCACGAAGTGTGATGTTTATAGCTTTGGAGTATTAACACTGGAAGTGATGAAAGGAAAACATTCAGGGGATTATATTTCGTCTATAACATCTCCATCAGCTGAGAAAATATTATTGAAAGATTTGTTGGACCAACGCCTTGAAGGTCCCCTACCTGAAGTTGAGAGAGTGTTGGTAACCATTATGAAGGTTGCCAAAGCATGCTTACATGCCAATCCACAATTTAGGCCAACGATGCAGGATGTTTCTAAGCTGCTGTCAACTCAGTGCATCGGGGATTAGATAGTTACAAATGCTTTCGTGTGGATTTATGTTTGTGTGTTTGTGTTTGTGTGTGTGTGTGTGGNACAAACACAATTAGGGATGACAATGGACCGGACAAAAATGGGTATTCGATCCAGTGGTGTTAGATGGATGCCGGTGAACGTATACGGGGATACACATATAAACCCATGCGGAGATGAAAGCGGGGATGGACTGACACTTACCAATACCCCGCTTTACACGTTATTATTTTTATATATATATATATATATATATATATATATATATACCTTTG
>CAUOFW020002502.1:1802118-1815050 GCA_963454935.2 Ilex paraguariensis | reverse complement strand
TTTTTTTTTGGAAAAATTATACTTAAACTCCTAAAATTTATCACTTAATCACTTAAATCGTTCATATTTTAAAATATTATATGCAAATCCCTAAAGTTTATACATGCGTAACACCTAGACTAACGAAAAATTACACTCAGACCTTTTGACTTTTTTAGACATACAATATTAAGATTTCTCAAGTTTAAAATATTATATTTAATCTAAAAATACTCCAATTAAGGATAAAATATCAAATATTTTAAAATTTAAAATTAAAATTCATATTCTATTATGTCATTTATTGAAATAAAATCAAAACCAAAAATCTAATTTTTTATTTAAAAAATTATAATTAGTGTACAATTATTTTATCTACTGGAATAAATCTAAAAAAATAAATAAGTGGTCAAACTGCAATGGATACAATATTTTCTATCTCTAATTGAAATAATTTAATCATTTAATAGATTTTGTTAGTTCTATAACTAATAAGTGATCTAAGTATAATATATTAGACTTAAAGAATTTAAGTGTAATAAACCTACAAACTTTAAAATGTAATTTACTAACACAGATTTACTAACGGATGTGGGATTGGGGTTTGTATATAATATTTTAAATATCATGGAATTTAAGTGATTAAGTGATATATTTTAGGGGATCTAAATATAATTCTCCCAACTACTCCTTCTTCTTCTTCTTTATTTTTTTGTGTGAAGTAGTAAAATAACATCTATATAATAAAATTGATAGAAAAGTTTGTCTTGAGTTTTTCGCTGTTCAGATTGCTTAATGATTTTTGATCAAACAGTTCTTGTGCGAAATTTTTCAAAAACTCATTTCTTTCATCTAACTCTCTCTATATATCTATCTTATTCTCTCTCTCTCTCTCTCATACTATTATCTTTTTTTTTTGTTTCGCTAGTGTTATTTTTTTATTATTTATTCCATAAAACATATAAAATTACATGTTATGCAATTATTTATTCCATAAAATTAATTCAAATTTTTATATATCTAATGGTATGTATTTTTCCGCTTGCTTCCTAATTTATAAATAATACTTAATATAAATAAAAAAATAACACACATTTTTCACAATTTAATAATTTTTTTATCAGAGTTTCACATCTTTGTCTAAATTTAGGTCTTAATTGATTCAATGCCTAAATTCCTTTAGAATTCTCACTGACAATGGTTTTTATATAGATTATTTTTATAGTTTTTTTATTGTTTGCACTATTTATTATATTTTATGTGTTTTTATTCTTCTCTTTTATATTATATTTTATGGATTTTCATCTTTCTAAAAGTTCTGCTGGACAAGGTTTTAAATCTATTTTGACTATTTTTTAGGAGAAAAAACACGGGCACCCCATTGAGTTTTGTTAATATTATATAGATACCCGTTGACATTTTCCAAATAACACGGAGAACTCCTAAGGCTTGATACTCATTGCACGAAAACCCCTTCCATCTCCTTTCCATTAATCTTGCTACCGGAAAGTGATGATTTTATCCCAAAAAAAAAAAACTTTATTATGTTCGCAATTGCCCTCTTCCAAATTTCATAGCAAAAAAATTAAAATTTTAATAAAATAAAAAAAAATTTGATTTAATACTAAAAAAATTGATATAATTTAGTACCCTAAAAAATTGATTAAATGAATTTCAATATTAATTTAACAACAATAAAAAATAATTTAAAATTAATTTGACAAAATTAAATGTCAATTGTATAAAAATAAATATTATTTGTTATTGATCAAATAAACATGAAATTGACCTTAGATTATATTTTTGACAACATTATCAATTTTTTTGGTACTAAATTTTTTGAACTATCAATTTTTCAATTTTTTTTTTCAACTTTTTATTTTACTTTCATGTATTTTCATGTGAACCAGAGATTTTTGAATTTACTAAGTGGAGGTAAGCGACTCTCTTAAAAAAAAAATTGGCGGATGAACAATTGGTTTGGTTTAAGTATATGTGGTGGAATCTTAACCAAAAGAAAATTTATCAAATGATATAATAAGAGAGAAGACGTTATGCTATACAAAAATTTGTATTTAAATTTTATGAGTTAAAATATAAATTTTTAAGTTATATACAACAAAAAAATTAATAATTTGAGGTCAATTTCATGTTGGTTTAATCACTACCAAATAATATTCAACAAGAAATGAACCTTAAATTGTAAATTAATATATAATTTTATCAAAAATTGACATTTAGTTTTGTCCAATTTATATTCAACTTTATTGAATTAATATCAGATTAAATTTTATTGCTATTAAATTAATATTAAAATTCATTTAATCAATTTTTTGGATATTAAATCAAATCATATTTCATTTTATTAAATTTTTAATTTTCTTGAGTATTAAAGTTGGAGAAAGACAATTGTTAAAAAAAAAAAAATTAGGATGAAATCATTACTTTTCGTTAACAATATTGATTAAAGGGAGAGAGAGGGGATCTCTTTGTAATAAATTTCAAATATCATGGAGTTTTCGCGTTATTTATAAAATGTCAGGGGTGTCCATATAATATTGCCAAAATTCAAGGGATGACCATATTTTTTACCCTATTTTTAATTAGATATTAATTTATTATTATTTTACCTTNAGATATTAATTTATTATTATTTTAAAAACCTTGAATTACTGTATTTATAATAAAAAAAAGTTATTGGTTAGAAATGTTTGTTGGTAGTCAAAAAAAAATGTGTGAGAATGTGTTTCCATGTATATTTATATGTGGAGAACTGAACATTTGGTAATTAAATTTATAATTATATTACATCATTTGGGATTGAATGGTGATAGTAGTAATAAATTCATGAGTTTTATAAATAAACAAAATTTGATTGATTTTATTTTTTACTTAAATATTGTGAATTTAATTGTGTTCTATTAGTATTTTTTTTTTTTTGCTTGAAGTATTTATTACATGGGAGATAACGTGGATTAGAAATATATAATTATGTTTTGTTATTAGATTGAGTGGTGGTAGAAGTAATAAATTCATGAGTCTTATATATGAGCAAGATTTTATTTATTGCTAAGAAATTTTGAATTTCAATGAGTTATTTTAGTATTTGTGATAAAATTGATGATACACAAAGTGTATTATGCCCAATCAAATCAATTGAGTAAGCGGTGTAAAACAATTAATAATAAGAGACAAAGATTGGGTAGTTGAATCTAGGTGACCTAACAAGTGAAGGTGACAATGATGGTTGAAGAACTCTATTAATAAGAGAGTACAAGATAGCAGAGGGAGAAAGAAAGCAAGAGTATGCTCAAGGTGATGTATGTGTTTTGTTCCCATGTATAGAGAATGTATAATTTATAGGCACATAAAGCGCTAACTGAGGAGGTGACAGAAAGGTCAAGCTACCGAGGAAGATAGCTATAATTGGGGATAGACATTATCTTGAATTCATGGCTATCTCAATGATTACTCTCTCACGTACGTTGACTTTTCTTGAATTCTTGAGCTTTAGATTAGATTGATGTCATGAGTTAAGTCTGACATGTCTTTTGATGATTTGGACTCAACCCATGGATTGGGTATAAACCTGACATGCCTTTTGATGATTTGAACTCAACCCATGAATTGGGTATAAACCTGATCTAAATATGAGGTTGTCAAAAATAGTCAAATAAAATTTTATCTTGTTAGCATACTTTATTAGTAGCATAGATCAATTTTATTAGAACAAGACCGGTCATCGAATCGGCTAGGAGACTGGGTCAATATTTCATTGGTCTAACCGGTGGGTCAAGTGGTCGGACCGGTTATATAATAAAAAAAATAAAAAATATATATATAATAATTATAAAATATAATAATTTAGCTAAAAATATAAAATACGTTTAAAATGAATATAATTTGACATAAAATTAATTGACTCAAGTAAAAGAAACACATACTGTTCGTCACTAGAGAGATCGATCAGGAGAGAGAGGTCAATCGACTGTTGTTCGTCGTCGGAGAGGTCGCCTGAGAACTGAGCAGTGATTGTTGCTTCGTTGGTTGCCTGACTGCGCCTGATAACTGAGCAGTGAGCAGTGGCAGCAGTCGCCTGAGTTGTCGCAGTTGGTGGTCGCCTGATTGCCTTGCAAGAGACGAAGGGGCTTCTGCGATTTTGGGCAAAAAAGTGGCCCAAATAAAAAAATATTTCAAATTTTCATTGATTGTTTGCGAACCGACTGGTTTTAAAAAATCACCCGGTTCACGGTTTTGTCAAAAACCGGCTAATTTTTTGATTTTTAACTGGTTCACTTCCTTATGCAGTCTAATTAGGGAATCGGACTAGTTAAGGCTATGGGTCACGGTTGAACCGGTCCGACCCGGTTCTGATAACATTGATATAGATATAGATATAGATATAGATTTATTTTTACCATTCAACCTTTAGATTAATTTTGGCTATTATAATGTTGGATTCCTTTTACCGATTATTCTTTTTAAATGAAGAGTTTCTAACCTGGACATAATTTTCTCCAAATCTCGGAGGCAGCCCTTTAATAAGTGTATCAACCATGTCATTGGTTGACCAAAGATACACAATGACAATATTATCATTAAATATTAGTTATTTAAAATATTCAAGTAACAGGCTAATATGTCTTATGTTTGACATTATAAACTTGCTATATGCTCTAGAGATAGTGGGATGACTATCGCAGTGCAAAATTGCCATAAATCTTTTTTTTTATATAATAAATCTTTATTGTAAAATTACCATTATTAAAAATTTGCACATCTAATTAACTTATAAATTTATTACTTTTTGCAATACTATTGCTTGTATTGTAATAATATGATATTGTTGTATACCAAAAAATCAACTATAACATATGTAGGACTATATAGTAATATACAATATAAATTGGACTTTATTTCTTCATATAAATATGGACATAGATATATAAAATTGTATGAAAGTGAACAATTAATAAAAGAGTTTAATACTCCGTTTGGTACGATGGAAAAATGGAAGGATGAAAAGTTAGAGAGATAAAGAAAATATCATGTTTGGTAAGGAAAGAAAATAGGAAAGATGAAAGAGTTGATGAATTCACTTTCCTTCCAACTCACCAAAATCAATTCCTCTAAAATTGGAAGGAAAGTGGATGAAAAATTAATTATTTGTTTTGAGATGTATCTTATTTGTCTATATATATTTTAATATATACATATATTATGTATACATTAATTTTCAATAAAAATACAATGATAAAATATATATATATATATATATATATATATATATTAAAAATAAATTAAAAAATTAAAAAATAAAAAATATAATATTAGCGTTAAATTTTATTATTCAAAATTTATATGGATCAACACGAATACAAACACGATACAAAAATAAACAGGTTAACTCACAACTCGACACGACACAATTAGTTAAATGAATTGAATTAGGTTTGACTAATGTTCGACACAAATCCGTAATGAATCAACACAAATCTGACACAACAATGCACAATTCGATTGTTACTCCTAATCTTAACTAGCACAAAAAAAGAAAAAAATAATTATTTTTATTTTTCATTCATCCAACTAAACACAAAGGAAAGAAAATGTATCATTTCTACTTTCCTTCCTTGAAGGATAAAAAGCGTATTCTTCCTGATGATACTCAAAATAATCACCAAGTATGAGCTTAGGTGCGGAGGTCAGACAAACAGGTCAGGCCAAGAGGTCAGGGAAGACACGCAAAGATCAGAGGATCAGAGCTAGAGCTCCCACCAGATGTGACAACAGCGGAAATGATAAGGGAATAATTGGATGACAACAGAAATCTTACAGATGGTAAAGAGCTATATTCAAGGCACAAAATCCTTAACCAGCCAAGATCCTGTCCTAAGATCAAGGAGAGTTCCTCAGATAATTGGCAAGGATCTCGGTGCAGATCCCGCAGAACTAGAGACAACCCTATAAATACTATGTAACGCCCCCAAGAACAATCGGTCTTGTAAACCTTTCGGATGATCAATAAAGAAAAAAGGATCAAGAGCCTCCATTGAAGAGTAGATTAGCCGAGCTCCTAAGCTGGTGAACCACTATATTCTCATTGTGTCAATCCTCCAATTTCTCCTAAACGTCAATCCTTGTTCTTTCGAGCCTTGTAACTCCGATCCTAATAGTCACATTTTGTTCATCTCATCTGTTCAATATCACAAAGTTGCACTACTTTGATTTACACCATCAGTTTGGCACCGTCTGTGGGAACGACTGTTCTTATAACAAATACACTGATCTTTTAATAACTGGTGGTCTCAACTCGCAACATGAGTAGAAGCCAAACAAACCTACCAAGAATGCAAGACCAACAGGAAGCAACTAATGGTAGACAACCCAAGAATGTCCTGGAGACTAATCCCCCCCATGGGAAATCCCACCACAAATAACGAGTTGGAAGCCCTACGCCTAGTTAATCAACGTCTGCTACTGCAGAATGAAGAGCTTTTGAATCTCTTGCAACGCCCTTAGGAGGCACGACTGGCCCAAGAAGGCTAGAATAACCCCCTCATAGAGAGCGAAAACACCTTGATCCCCTCAGAGAAGTTAATGAAGGAGGGAAAAATAGCCAAACTTAGGGCAGGTTCCCCATCTACCCCCTAGGAATGAACATAATGAAGAAGTGCAAAGTCAGAATGATAGGGGCGAGAGGAACGATTTCTTCCCTCACCAGCAGGAGAGAAGAGAACAGTACTAGGAGCAGCGCTTCAAGGACATCCAGCAAGAGCTCAGCCATATGAAAGAAGCCGTGAAGAACAAGGCTTCAGTTATAATGGATGCCATGGTGCAACAGACTGAGTCCCCATTCACCACTGGCGTGTTGCATTTTCCCCTCCCCCAAAATTCAGAATGCCGCAAATAGAAGCTTTTGATGGGACGAAGGACCCCGTAGACCACCTCAATACTTACAAGAACCAGATAGAGCTTAATAGATAACAGGACCTAGTGCGCTGCAGAGCCTTTGCCATCACGTTAAAAGGCTCAGCCCTGACATGGTTCAATAGGCTCCCCCCAACCTCTATCTCCTCCTTTAAAAAGCTTTTTGTATCCTTTGTATCTCACTTTATAGGAGCTTGGATATACAGAAAGTCGAGTTATCACCTATTGAACGTGAAACAAGGACCCCAAGAGAACCTCAGGTCCTATGTCCAGCGGTTCAACTCAAAATCATTGAAAATGGATGTCCCAGATGAGAAGTCTGTCATTACCGCGTTTATAGCAGGTTTGGGCAAGCAATCCAAAGACCTGATGTTCTCTATTTCAAAGAACCCTCAGGCAAGCATGACTAAGGTACTAGCTAAGGCAGAAAAATATATAAATGGTAAGGAAGCTCTTGTCTCAAAGGTAGGGAGTTCATCCGCACAAAAGGACAAAGGGAAAGAAGAGAAGAAAAGGGACTGAAGCCCCAGGAGAGAAAGAGGACGTGACAGGTCTCCAAGAAGAGACAGAGATCGCTCCCTCAAAAGGAGGGGAAACGTTAGGGATCGCTTAGGTCCGCCGCAGCCAGAATTACAGCCAAGGTATGCACCTTGACAGCTCACTCCTCTCACCGCAAAGATATCACAGATCTTATATGAGGAGCAAAACGAGAAATTCCTAAGGTGGTCACCCCGGATAAAAGCAGACCCGGCGAAAAGAGATCCCACGAAGTATTGTGAATACCACAGGGATCATGGTCGCCACACTAATGATTGTATCCAATTAAAGAAAGAGATTGAGTTCCTGATCTAGCGAGGACAGTTGTATCGCTATATAGCACAGGATAATCAGAACCGAGCTCCTCCACCTCCGCCGCCTCAGCAACAGGCTCCTGTGTAACACCAGCAACACCTGGGGGAAATCAGAGTAATATTTGGAGGATTCGTAGGAGGTGGAAAGTCTAGTTCAGCCAAGAAGGCTCACCTACGTAGGATCAGAACAGGCGAAGCACTGGAAGTGCACACTATGTCCAAGGCACCTTGGCTCAACACGGATATCACATTTTTAGACTTAGACTTGGAAGGCTACCAACACCCCCATGACGACCCATTGGTGGTAAGGGCTGTTGTGGCTAACAGAACTGTTCACCGAATTCTAATTGACAATGGAAGCTCTACAAATATCATATTCACCTCTGCGTTTGACAAAATGGGCATAAGAAGGAAAAAGTTGAAGCCAGTTAGTGCTCACTTGATGGGGTTCCCAAGGGAGATGGTATTGCCCCTGGGCTCAACCCAGCTCGTGCTCACTGTGGGAGATCCTCCCTACCAGGCCGCCACAACAATAAGATTCCTGGTGGTTGATGTGCCTTCAGTATACAATATGATGCTGGGAAGACCTTCCCTCAATGCAATAAGGGCAATCCCATATGCCTATCACGTAGTTATGAAGTTTCCAACAGAGAGTGAAGTTGGGGTGGTCTGAGGAGACCAGCATGTAGTAAGGGAGTGCTACATGACCTTAATGAAGCAGAAGGAAGTTGAAAGTATCCAATTAGATGAGCACGACATGAGTGACGAGTTGGACATTAGGCCAACGCCATCGGAGGAACAAGAGCTCGTTCAGCTTGATAAGGAGCCGGAACACCTTGTTTACGTCGGGTCAAAACTAAGTAGGGAATAAAGGACCTTCTCACCCAATTTCTAAAGGTGAACATGAGAGTATTCTCCAAGAAGTAAGAAGAAATGGAAGGAATTGACCCCTCAGTTATCACACACAAGTTAAGTGTGAATCCCACCTGTAAGCCTGTCAAACAAAAACGAAAAAGTTTTACCCCAGAACGTCAGAAGACAATCAATGAGGTGGTCAACAAGCTTCTCCACGCCAAAGCCATCAAGGAAGTAGATTACCCTATTTGGTTAGCCAATGTGGTTCTTGTTAAGAAGACCAATGGCAAGTGGAGGCTCTGTATTGACTTCATAGATCTCAATTGGGTTTGTCCCAAGGACAGTTTTCCCTTACCTCGGATTAACTTAATAGTGGATGCCACCGTTGGACATAAGCTCCTCAACTTCACGGACACCTTCTCAGGTTATAATCAGATCAGAATGGATCCAACTGACCAGGAGAAGACCTCTTTTATGATTGAGCAGAGAACATATTGTTATCAGGTCATACTTTTTGGGTTGAAGAACGCAGGAGCCACCTACCAGCGCTTTGTGAATCAAATATTCCAAAAGTAAATTGGGACGTTCATAGAGGTCTACATCGACGATATGTTAGTAAAATCATTGAAGGAAGAGCTCTATATCGCGCATCTAGTAGAATCATTCCAGGTTCTGAGGCTAACCTAGAGAAGGTTAAGGCAGTCCTGGATATGCAACTACTATTTAGTGTAAGGGAGATCCAACGCTTGACCAGGAGAATAGTTGCCTTGAGTCGTTTTGTCTCTAGATTAAGCGATAAGTGTCAGCCCTTATTTCAAGTCCTAAAAAAGGCGTTCCAGTGGGACACCTGGTTTGAAGAAACATTCAAAGCTTTGAAGGCCTCCCTGAGCTCCCCTCCCATTCTGGTAAGCCCCTTGGAGGGGGAAGTACTAACCCTCTATCTAACTGTTTCTGATTTCTCAACTAGTGCAGCACTAGTGAGGGAGCGAGACAGGTCACAAACAACTAGTCTATTACTGTAGCAGAACTCTAAGAGAGGTAGAGGAGAGGTAGCCAAAAATGGAGAAGCTTGCTTTAGCATTGGTAACTATGGCCATAAGACTTAAACCATATTTTCAGGCTCATACTATCGAGGTCCCAACAGAACAGCCAATGAAGCAAGTACTGCATAAACCAGAGTCTTCGAGGAGGCTGATAAAGTGGTCCATCGAGCTTAGTGAATTTGACATCAAATTCAAGCCAAGAACTGCAATCAAAGGACAAGTTCTAGCAGATTTCATCGCGGAGTTCACAACACCAGCACATATGGAAGCAACGCAGCTAGTGCCTGACCTCCCCACATGGAAGCTTTCTGTAGATGGAGCTGCTAACGCTCAAGGAAGCGGTGAAGGCCTAATACTGACCTCTCCAGATGGAATAGACGTCAAATACGCCCTCAGATTTGGGTTTAAGGCTTCAAACAACGAGACAGAGTATGAAACTGTCACTGTTGGATCAATCTTGCTCACTCAATGGAGGCAGAGCAGTTGGAGATCTGCAGTGATTCCCAACTGGTAGTAAAACAGATAGAGGAGATTTATGAAGCTAAAGATAAGAAAATGGTCCTTTACCTCAGAAAGGTACAGGAATTTATCAAGAAGTTCGTGCAAGTTAAGATTAGACATATCCCAAGTGCTGAGAACTCGCAAGCAGTTGCCTTGACAAAGTTGGCAACAGCTTCATAAGAAAGCTTGGACAGGCTAATCCCAGTGGAGCACCTAGTAGAACCGTTTGTATGCATTGAGGATGAAGAATTGATGCCCGTACAAGCCCCACCAAGTTGGATGGATCCCATCCTAGGATATCTTCAGCATGGAACTCTACCAGAAGATCCCAAAGAAGCTGTAAAACTAAGAACCAGGTCAACCAAATTTTCTATTTTGTAGGAAAACTTATACAAATGAGGTTTTTCAGCACCTCTTCTTAAATTCGTGGGGGATGAAGATGTCAATTACTTGCTAAGAGAAATCCATGAGGGAGTCTATGACAATCACATCGGAGCTCAGGCTTTAGCAGGAAAGACGTTAAGATAGGGGTATTATTAGCCCACGATGCTCAAGGATGCAACAGATCTAACCAAAAGGTACAAGGTCTGCCAAGTGCACGCCAACATCCCCCATTGCCCACCAGAGCTCTTAACCTCGGTGGAAAGCCCGTGACCGTTCCAATAATGGGGTCTGGAAAAATTGGGATCCCTTCCTACTAGTGTGGGATAGGGTGATTCGCCATCATTGAGGTAGATTACTTCACAAAGTGGGCAGAAGTAGAACTTTTAGCAACGATTACAGAGCAGAAAGTTCAGAACTTTGCGTGGAAATCAATAATCTACAGGTTTGGTATTCCCAGGGCAATCGTCTCCGACAATGGGAAGCAATTTGACAATCCAAAGTTCAAAAATTTCTATGCCGAGCTTGGGATAAAGAACTACTTTTCAGCCCCAGCCCATCCTCAGTCTAACGGGTAGGCAGAGGTCACCATCAGGACCATAAAAATAGCCTTGAAAACCAAGCTAAAGGATCTAAAGGGTAAATGGGTGGAGCACCTCCTAGAACTACTTTGGGCATACACAACAACAGCCAGGTCAGTAACTTAGGAAACTCCGTTTACCTTGACCTTTGGAACCGAAGCGGTGGCACCTGTCGAGGTTGGACTCCCATCCCCCAGGACTAAGTTTGCAAACAGTGGACATAATGATGAGTCCCTTCTGTTGAGCCTAGACCTATTGGAAGAAAAGAGAGAAATAGTTCTGCATTGTATCAGGAATTACCAAAGGAAGACAGCCAGGTACTACAACAGGAAGGTTAGACACAGGAGTTTCAAGGTGGGATACTGGTACTTAGAAAACTTTTGTTAGTAAGAAAGGACCCCACTCATGGAAAGCTGGGGCCTAATTGGTAAGGTCCTTATATCATCTCACGGGTAATCAGGCCAGGGAACTATGAGTTACAAACAGAGGAAGGGAAAATCCTGCCCCACTCTTGGAATGCAGAATATCTTAAAGAGATTTTTTCAATAAGCCACTTCTGTAATTTGATTATTCTCAATAAAACTGCAAGTCTTTGATTCATCTCTGTGAGATTGCCTAAAAAGAGCTCAAATTGGTCACGATGAACTTTTCAGTTCATAAAAATAGCGCAACAACTCACGATGAACTCTTCAGTTCATAAAAAGAGCTCAATAGTTCACGATGAACTCTTCAATTCAAAAAAGAGCTCAAAAAGCTCACGATGAACTCTTCAGTTCATAAAAAGAGCTTAATAGCTCACGATGAACTATTTAGTTCATAAAAAGAGCTCAATAGCTCGCAATGAACTCTTCAGTTCATAAAAATAAGCTCAATAGCTGACGAGGAACTATGTTCATAAAAAAAGGAGCTCAACAGCTCATGATGAATTTCTCAGTTTATGAAAGCGAGCCCTGTAGCTCGAGATAAACTCCTTAGCTCATAAGCTAAGAATAAGTTCTTCAGCTCATACGATGAATTCTTCTGCTCATGGAATTGAGACAGGATCTTCAGGTCAGAAGCATGCAACAAGATTTGAAGCAAAACCACAAACTTAACAATCGACAAAGGAGAATTTAAATCATCAAATAAAGCAAAGGCTCAAAAATTTAGTAGCAATACAATGAAGGAAACAAAAAGATTACAAGGAAAGTTCCCAATTCTTAATCACCCTTGAGGAGTCTCTGGAGCTCAGCAACTTCCTCTCTTAAGCAGACGTTCTCTTCTTTTAGCTCATCTCTCTCATTCTCTACCTCTGGTAGAAGGTTTATAAGTTTCTGCCCTGATGAAGAGAACATAATTGCTGCCAATGAAGACCCAGATGAGGATGAAGAAGAGTCACTAGTAGAGCCATTCCTCTTACGTTTTCGGGAAGATGTACCTATATCCTTATCCTCATAAGATTCAAAAGGGCAGGAATCAAGAGAATCTGAGGAAGAAACAAAGTCCACAACAACTCTTGCAGCACTGAATAGAAATAGGTTGTCTGGTGTCATCAGCTCAAAGTAGGACACAGGCTCAACCTGGATCATCTGTTTAATTTGCATCTCCTCAAATAAGTCCAATTCAGGGGGACCTGTCAAACAAAGCAAATCTTTCGATTAGGAAACGACATCATGGGACCTGAACAACAAAGGCAATCAAGATATTTACCTGGGTAAGAATAGCTCTTCCAGAACCTAGGAACCCTGCACTCTCTATAACGCAGCTCAATGAACCTCCAAGAGTCCCCAGAAATATAAAAGAAGCGTTAGGCTTATCCCTCAGGAGGAGAA
>CAUOFW020002502.1:1781280-1800359 GCA_963454935.2 Ilex paraguariensis | reverse complement strand
CCTACCTCTAGATCCCAAATAAAGGAGGCTTGTCTCTCCACCTGCTCCTGGTTCTGAATGCGAAGATCTTCGTTGCTAAAAGACAGCTCAACAACTTTGATCTCGAAGGCCTTTGTGACCTTGGATAAACCTTCCAAGGAGCAGATCCTCTCCATCAGACCCTTTATGTGGAGGGCTAGCTGAAAGCAAGCATAGATGAGACAAGGGTTAGCACCGGCTTATAACATTTAGGAAAAGGAGAATGAGAGAGATAGACATTTACAGCAATCGCTTCATGAAGAGCTAAGCTTATTGAAGTCTCAAGAGGCATGGAAGAAGCTCTTTGAATGTTAGACTCAAGAAGAATAGAGCTAATCGCTCCAGCAACAAGCTCAATATTGTCAAAGAAGGAGTCCTGACTACTTTCCACCTTGGGGATTTTTTCCTTTCCAATATTGGTGCCCACAAGGCATGACGAAAAAAGTTGTCCTGATGTCGTAGGAGAGCTGGAGGTGGGCAGCAAGTGAGAAATCATTCCCAGGGCCCTATCAACCTCAGAAAAGATTAGGGAGATCTGCCCTTGCTCAAGAACTCTGCTAGGGGTGAGCGGAGACCCTGTGGGAAGAGAACACTCTGCGGCCCGCGAATTGAAAGAAGGATGAATGGTTGAGGTTGGAGTTGAAGCAGAAGAGCCAGGGGGCACGTCTGTTTTCTGTACCTTGGTTGGAGGAGCAACCTCACTACCTGAGCCGACCTCAGCCTTGCGTTTACCATTACTTCTAGTCTTCTTTAACTGAGAAAGTTTGGCTTGGAGCTCTGCTGTGGATGGCTTCATCGCAGATGACCCTGAGAGCCCAGAAACAACTAATAACATATAAGCAGAACGAAAGAAGAAATTGGAAAGGGAGAAGTCAGGGTATACCAACTGCCTCCTCTGCACTAACAACAGATAGGGGAATGGGAGCTTCTATCATTACTTCAGGGAGACTAAAACCCTCCGTTACAAGAACCCAAGGTTTGATGAGCTCAGAATATCTCTCTGAGCTGCAACCCTCTAAAGACTGCGAAATCCGCTCATCGGTAGCACTGAGTTCAGGGCAGATACCTGAGAAGCAAGGTAAAATTAGCAAAAAGAGATCAGCCTAAAAAGCCCTAAAATTGATACAAGTTCACTTAGAAGAGGACTTACCCAAGTTGTCTGGGGCTTTCTAGACCTGAGGGATTGGAATGGAATCTGAGTTATTTGCAGGATTTTACTCCTAATGATTGCCCCCCACGAAGAAGAAATTTTTTTTCCAGCCCTTGTGAGAGCTCGGGAGGTCAGAAATAATCACTTTGGCTTTTACCCGTTTAGAAATATGCAAGAAACCATCAGTAGGGGTGTACTTGACATTGAAATACTCCATGAGCAAAGAGACAGTGGGAACCCCTAGCTTGTGTTTCTCAAAGAAAATGAGAAGGCCCACCAAAACCCCCTAAAAGTTGGGGGAGATCTGAGCAGGGCAGACATTGAAGTGTTGCAAAACACTCTTGAAAAAGGGGTGCATGGGAAAATGAAGGTCATTGTCGAAGGAGGCCACAAAAAAAACATACCTTCTTATGGACTTGGGGGATGTATGGGATAAATTTATCTGGGCACCAATATTGGACGCCAGGAGGAAAACCAAAACAAGCACTAAGAAGCTTCATAAGGGAAGGAGTGACCTCGCTAGAGCCCGCAAGCTCTGCAGTCCTAAAAGCAGCCCTCAGCGTTGCCAGAGTCACCAGCGTCGCCCACCTTGGCCTTACCTTTGTTGGGGTTTTGGGGCGCAAGAGAGGTAGAGGAGGGAATCTCCACAAGGTTTCCCTCAACTTCAAGAGAATCGACATTAGGGAATTTGTCAATCTCCTTTCCCACCTCACCTAGATTAGAATCCTCCTCAGCAAATCTATTCCCTATGGGGGAAACCGAGGAGGGAGTAACTCCAGAAGGGGCAGACATAGTGGGACAAGAAAAAGGGAGACTAAAGGTGCGATAAAGGGGAAGAATATTTGTGAAACACTCTCTAAGAGTCTGGGAGGCAACACAACAACTGCCAATAAGAAAAATTCTAGCGGTTGAATAAGGGTCTAAGAAGAAAGGAATACGAGACAGATATCGACCTCTACTCCTAAAGTAGCAGAATTGAAAGGTCCAAAAATGCAACAACCACCTCAAATTTGAGAGGTCCAGGACAAAGAAGCAAGAAAAAAGACAAGAAATGTACCTAATCCTTCGAAGCGAAGAATGAAGAAGCAAACCTCGCTAAGCATTCGAATCAAATTAGAGGAAATCGTCTCTCTGCAAAAGCCTTAAGAACAGTAGCGAATTGGGGAAAATGAAGTCGCAAAAGAGAGAGGAAAAGCCAAAGAGAATTCAAAGAGTAAGGAGGGAACCGTTGGTCCAGAGGCATTTAAAGCTAACAATAAAAAGTAGAGAACGTGCATAAAAAACTAGGAAGTAAAATGATTACTTGAAACCGTCAAAAACCTATTCATGCGTAAATTGAGGTCCGCATCTGAAGGTCTATCTTAACTAAACCTTAGCTCAACCCCTACCCAAGTTCACTTGGGCTAAGGGCTGGGGGGTAACTGATGATACTTAGAATAATCACCAAGTATGAGCTCAGGTGCGGAGGTCAGACAAGCAGGTCAGGGAAGACACGCAAAGCTCAGAGGATCAGAGCTAAAGCTCCCACCAGACGTGACAACAACGAAAATAATAAGGGAACAACTAGATGACAACATAAATCTTACAGGTGGCAAAGAGATATATTCAAGACACAAAATCCTTAACCAATCAAGATCCTTTCCTATGATTAAGGAGAGTTCTTCGAATAATTGGCAAGGGTCTCAATGCAGATCCCGCAGAACTAGGGACAACCCTATAAATACTATGTAACGCCCTCAAGAGGGGGCCAGAGTAACAGACAATCGGTCTTGTAAACCTTTCGGATGATAAATAAAAAAAGAAAGATCAAGAGCCTCCATTAAAGAGTGGATTAGCCGAACTCCCAAGCTGGTGAACCATTATATTTTCATTGTGTCAATCCCCCAATTTCTCCTAAACGCCAATCCTTGTTCTTTTGAGCCTTGCAGCTCCAATCCTAATAGTCACATTCTGTTCATCTCATCTGTTCAATATCACAAAGTTGCACCACGTTGATTTATGTCATCACCTCCTACTTTTTATCCTTCATACCAAACAGAGCATCAAAAAACATAGAAGTCAAATAAATATATGGAATAAAAATTGATTGAAAGTGATAGAATTTAGAAGTCAAATACTTTTAATAAAAGAGTTCAAAAGAACTTAGAAATCCAATAGGTATAGGATATAAAAATTAGAGGAAACTAATATTTGGGTATTATTGATTTTATAATAAAAACTATGGATAAAATAAAAAATCAAAGATTTTTTACATATACTAACATTTATAAGTAATATAGGTATAGATTAGTGTGTGTGTGTGTGTGTNAAATGAAGTCGCAAAAGAGAGAGGAAAAGCCAAAGAGAATTCAAAGAGTAAGGAGGGAACCGTTGGTCCAGAGGCATTTAAAGCTAACAATAAAAAGTAGAGAACGTGCATAAAAAACTAGGAAGTAAAATGATTACTTGAAACCGTCAAAAACCTATTCATGCGTAAATTGAGGTCCGCATCTGAAGGTCTATCTTAACTAAACCTTAGCTCAACCCCTACCCAAGTTCACTTGGGCTAAGGGCTGGGGGGTAACTGATGATACTTAGAATAATCACCAAGTATGAGCTCAGGTGCGGAGGTCAGACAAGCAGGTCAGGGAAGACACGCAAAGCTCAGAGGATCAGAGCTAAAGCTCCCACCAGACGNGTGGAGGTCAGACAAGCAGGTCAGGCCAAGAGGTCAGGGAAGACACGCAAAGCTCAGAGGATCAGAGCTAAAGCTCCCACCAGACGTGACAACAGCGAAAATAATAAGGGAACAACTAGATGACAACATAAATCTTACAGGTGGCAAAGAGATATATTCAAGACACAAAATCCTTAACCAATCAAGATCCTTTCCTATGATTAAGGAGAGTTCTTCGAATAATTGGCAAGGGTCTCAATGCAGATCCCGCAGAACTAGGGACAACCCTATAAATACTATGTAACGCCCTCAAGAGGGGGCCAGAGTAACAGACAATCGGTCTTGTAAACCTTTCGGATGATAAATAAAAAAAGAAAGATCAAGAGCCTCCATTAAAGAGTGGATTAGCCGAACTCCCAAGCTGGTGAACCATTATATTTTCATTGTGTCAATCCCCCAATTTCTCCTAAACGCCAATCCTTGTTCTTTTGAGCCTTGCAGCTCCAATCCTAATAGTCACATTCTGTTCATCTCATCTGTTCAATATCACAAAGTTGCACCACGTTGATTTATGTCATCACCTCCTACTTTTTATCCTTCATACCAAACAGAGCATCAAAAAACATAGAAGTCAAATAAATATATGGAATAAAAATTGATTGAAAGTGATAGAATTTAGAAGTCAAATACTTTTAATAAAAGAGTTCAAAAGAACTTAGAAATCCAATAGGTATAGGATATAAAAATTAGAGGAAACTAATATTTGGGTATTATTGATTTTATAATAAAAACTATGGATAAAATAAAAAATCAAAGATTTTTTACATATACTAACATTTATAAGTAATATAGGTATAGATTAGTGTGTGTGTGTGTGTGTGTGTGTGTGTATATATATTATTTTATGTGCATGTGTGTTTTAGTATATTTATGATGTATTTTGGTGTGTTAGAGTGTATGCCTATGTGTGTTTTGATGTATCAGTGTACGTGTGTCTTTTTGTGTATTCGTGTGTATGTGTGTGTGTATATATATTTTGATGTATTAATGTGTATGTCTGTGTTTTAGTTTATTAATGAGTATATATGTGTTTTAGTGTATTAATTTGTGCAAGGGTGTCTGTGTTTTAGTATATTAGTATATGTATTTGTATGTCTTTTGCATTTGGTAACTACCTATTTTTTATTTTTATTTTTTTATTTTCATCTTTTATCAAAATAAAAAATAAAAACGCATCTGAAATGGATTTTCATTTTTTTAAGGTACCGTATTTTGAAAACAAAGTCCAAAATTGCAAACAGAAAAAATGTATTTTCATAAACACCTAAACACACAAACAACACACGCTAGGGGTCTCTCCTTTAATGAGATCGCCACCGGCCTAGACTATAAAAACCCTAATTTTATCTTTTCTTTCTTCTCTCGGCAGACATTAGAGTCGCCTCCATCGTCTCTCTCTCGCCTCTTGTCGCCCTCTCATCACCGAAATTCCTCTCTTTCTATAACTCTCTCCTCTCTCTCTGCCAATCTTTCTTTTACCTCTACTTCAATCTATGTGTTCTCTCTTTGTGCGAAAGGTCTGTGAATCGCAGCTTCTACCAATCTGCTGCACCTTTTTTACGGTCTGCTCCATATCATGGTCTATTTCTCCCAATCGCCACGGTTTGTCCTGAAGGAATGGGTTGCCAGATTGGGTTTTTGTTTTCCAATTCTTATTCATCTTGTATGATATACAAGTTATGTTCTTGGCATGCAGTGTTGAAATATTTTCGGGTGGGTTACTTTTTTTTTTTTTTGGTGAGTTATTTTAGTAGATAATCAGTAAAACTAATTTGTATTACTAATTCAGAAAATCAGAATTTTTACAAACCGTAGAGCCTGACGTCTTTAACGTAATATTGTGAGATATATAACATCTTAAAAACGCTAGTCCAACTGACGTGTTTATTAAAAACGTCAGTCCAACTGACAACTGGCATTTTTAGTAAGCACGTCAGTTCAACTGATGTCTTCTAAAAAGTCAATCTAATCTATTTTTTTTAAATTTAATAAAGTTAATTTATTAAAAAAATTAATTATATTCAATAAATAAATTTTGATAAATTAAAAATACATAAATTTTGTTTTTCCTATTGAAGTTTGTCTCCCTAACAATAATACTTAAAATTGTTTTGCTCTCTCTCTTTTTTAGAAGATGATTTATTTCTTATTTATTTAAAAATTTAATTATATTGAATAAATAAATTTTGATCATTTAAAAATACTTATATTTTTTAGCATATCAAACTTAAAAAATTGAAAACGTATACATACAATTAATTTTAATTTTATCATTTAATTTTAAACGCATACATAAAATAAAAATAAAAATTTATTTTTAATATTGATCATGTCGACATTAATGTTTATTAAGCTGTAAAAAAATATAAATTATTCAGAACGTATACATGTAAAAAAAAGATACAAATAACTTGGTTGATATTCAAAACAACATAAATGATTATTGAATACACATAAACATAATGAGATAAAAGTGTCAGACGCATCATCGTTCAAATCAAAGAAATCAAAAAGTTCAGGATCAGAAACAAGTAACAGATCCTTTAAAATTTCAATTTCAGCATATTCAGGATCAAAATATTTTATTTTTGCATAATCGAGTGTATGGAAACGATGAAGACGACGCTGCATTTGATCATTTTTCCGTTCAAGCGTTGATATGACCTCGGCATGATTGTTTGAATTTTGTGAATTGTAAATATTAGCCGAACGTGTCTTTGATACAACAATTTCATGCCAATGAAAAAATATTTTAAGATCACAACGTTTATTATATAAATGTCGCTATCATGGTGTGGGTTTGATATGAACACCTGGAGGTGGATAATCAGTTACATGTCCAACAATTACATGTCTAACTTGTTCGAATGAGTGATAAGGGTTGATGGGCTCAATGCGGAACGCACGCTTTTGTCCATACCACGTTCCACCACTAGAATCAGTATATGATTCGATAGAAAGAACTTTGTTCAGCGAAGTTGAGCTGTTTGTTGAACGTTCACGTTTATTACCCAAAGATGAACTATTTTGGTCATTACATGAAAAACTTGCATGTGATATGTTTCTATACATTTTGTTTGGTGGTGGTGCATTTACACAATTGTGAATGGTAGTATATATATGTTCGGTTTGACAATTTAAAATTGCATTTAAAGGACATTAATCTGCATAATTTGGAACTGATTTGATAGTGATATAAAATGATTATTAAAAAGTTATGATATGACAACACACTACATAGACTGATAAAGCCACGAGATAGATTAAAGTAAATAGGACATCATACTACAGAGTTGAGAACTGATTTGACAATGACATGATGTGACAATGAAAAAATTGAGATATGACAACACACTGAATAAACTAATAAAGACACAATATTGATTAAAGTAAATAGGATGTAGAAATAAACATTATATGCATAATAAGGTGAACACTAATTATATTTCTTAATTTTCATCAGAAAAATACTCATCTAATAAGTATTGTTCATTAGACAATACATTAGATCGCTCAGTAATTGTTAACTCCCTGTCAAATGCAGTTGCCACCATGTCAGATGTTATTTGGAGCATATAATATCGACACTTACGCAACATTATACTATTATTCTCCTTTCGTACACTAACTGTTGCTTCATAGTTGACTCCATTCCTTTGGAGTATGGTAAGTGAAAGTCTATGTGGCACCGGTATACTAAGTTCTCTCAGATCTGTGCATAATAACTGTGATTCATTAGCATGAAAAGTCCACTCTCGACAGAGTCTGACATAATACTCCTTTGAATAAAAAAATATCTCACTCTTTTAATCATCATCTTGTTCTTGTAATAACCATACTGGTTCATGCCTACGGCTGGTATCACCTACTCGTGCTCTTGAAGTAGACATAATGTGCAATACATGTTATATTAGCCACCTTATATTATATTTTTATAATGGTTTTCATTGTCTGAATTAAATACATTTATCAACAGTGTAGTAGTGTATAGTCACCTTTATATTTGAGTTGATGGTCAAACAGTAACAAGAAAATTGTACAGTACGTGCGACTACATACTATTACATGTCAACGAAGCCAGACACTAGTACGCAGTGACTGTGACTGCACACTAAGAAATGTAGTACATTGATTTTAATAGACCCTGATTCATCTTGCGTCATAGTGATTCACGACCCGTGATATATTTAACAGTATTAGGGTTTGTGGATGTTAACTATTGTGTAGTCATAGGATGTTAACTACTGTGTAGTCATAGGATGTGGAATGTGACAACACACTAATGCATTGAAGTGCAATGTAGGGTCTTCAGTAACCTGTGCTGTTGAATAAGAAACAGTTACAATGACAGACAAATGCATCATTATCAATCGTTGTGACAACACACTAAGTTACTGTGACTAAACGCTAGTTAAATGTCAGTCTATGTGACTACAAACTGGTTCAGTGTCAGTAAGTGTCACTAGCTATTATTGTTTAGTCAATGACTGTGACTACACAATGTTGCAATGACATTCATTTAGGTTGTAGACTGTCATACTCACATAAATAAATTGTCTATAAGTTTGAACTCATGTGAAATGTTCAATGTACAATGTACAAAATTCATCTGTAAATATGAATTTTAATCCGAGAACCCTGTTTGAAACTTTGGGTTATCATTAAGTTTTAAATGATGAGTTCTTTTAACCAACGAATCCTTGATTACACTATTCACTAACAGTTACAAATACAATGATGGCGGAATGATAATATGGCTTGACAGAAAGAAAAAATCTAAACTTAGATTTATGTTTTTGCAACATAAGAAGGCCTCAACAAGTTGCCACTATTATGCCTATTACCACTCCTCAAGAAGGGAATCAGGCGATTCAAGTTAAAAACGTCAGTCCATTTGATGTTTTTAACGATAACGTCAAATGGACTGACGTTTTTAAGTTGCATAGGGCCATAGTTTCAAAGCTAAAAACGTCAGTTGATCTGATGTTTTTTGGCTTAAAAAGGTCAAACCAACTGACGTTTTCAAAACTCCATGGATTTGAGAATTACTTTCAAACCAACTCTTATTTTGGAATTTTTTTTCAAAATACTTTGGGATGGGTCAAAAGCTCTGATCTACTTGAGTCCATTCAAGGAATTTTGGATTTGGAACTTCATTGTTAGAAGAATCAACTACTGTAGCATCTGGACAAGATTGGGTGCCCTCAACATAGTCTAAGAACCCATGAGCACACAGGACATGGTGGATTTGAGTCTTCCATGTTCTGTAATTAGTGGAGTCTAGTTTAATGGTGACAAGAGAATGTATATTGGAAAGAAGAAATTGAAGAGCATAGGATAACAACATAGCTATGGGGTAGGGTCTGTTTGTGGAATGAAAAAAAAAAAAAAAAATTTACATTAGTCAAGCATGCTATGATGAACTAAAAAGAAAAGGAGAAGAAGACGTTAGTCAAGCATGGCTCTGATACCATGTTGACAAACCAGAGGCACTCTCACAGGCAATTAATAAATAAATCTCTATGTAATCTGGAGAGTCCATCTCATCTATTATTTATACTACTAATCAGTTGATTATGAGATAAGAACTAGATAAGTAATATATAATCTACCAAGTGAACTCCTAAAGCAAATAAAATTCTATCACATAATAAACTGATATACTAGATTTACTCTTAAAGCAAACGAAATACTATTAATGATAATCACATAAGTAGATAACTCCTTCAGGCCGAGAACCACTCTAATAGTGAGAGGGCATTGAGGTTGCACACAAGATCAGATTAGTATTCTGTGGTAGGCCTGCCAAAAGGTCTTGTCTGTCCTGTTTCTAAATCCTGAAGGTCTCAAGATTCTGTTCTAACTCATGTCCGATCTATTTAAAATCTTAAAATGTTGGAGGTTTGTGTTGTGTCAGTTCTAAGTTGTGGTTAGTCGGTTTGTGTTCTGCTTTTGCAAGTTCATGGGTTTTGTCCTGAATTGTCATGCCAAGTCTAATTGGGAGCTGCTGCCATTTCTTGCCATCAGGTTTTCATACTCAAGATTACGCTTGGGGATTGGCAGCTTGCTTTGGCTCATTAGGAACTTGCACTAAGCCAATGCCCCACCGTGCCCACCACCACCACAATTAAACCACTGAACCTTAACACCATCATGTAGTTTCAGAACTCTCCCCAGACAAAAGGTGAAGGTTATTAGGATGCTAATGGACAAGGGCAGAGCCAGAATTTTTGTTTATCCCGGGCTAAACTAAACATTCATACAACTAACAAAATACAAATATAAACTTATAAATATATGTACAATATTACAAATGTAAACTCATAAACACTTACTAATGAAATTGGATTATTCGATCCTTCGTAGAACAAAAGGCATCTATTATTGAATATGTATCAATTGCTTCCGTCATTTCTCTTTCAATATAGACAACTAATGAATTAGTCAAATACACATCTTCCATCTTGTTATGAAGAGTACTTTTAACATGTTTCATGCCTGAAAATGCTCTTTCTGAAGTTGCCATAGAAACGGGAAAAATTAAAATAAGACAAATCAACCTATCAATCAAATTGTAAGACTCCGCCTTATTTGTTTCTACTAAACCACGACATAATTTTGAAATTGTAGATATACTGTGAAACCTCTCATGGCAAACCACATCAAATCAATAATGATCCAATTGACATTTCAAATTATGTATGTCTTGTCTGTCAAAATCAGCTACATAAAACTTATCAGCAAGTAAACAAATGCGATCAAGATTGAAAGATTTAAAATTGTCCCGAGAATCTAAAGCAGAGCTGAACATAAGTAATTCTATTGTTTCTTCATTGAATCTACTATGTAACTCTTCATTGGAGCTTAAGCTTTAACGACTTTGGGAAATTAGGCTAAAGATTAGTGATTTATTTTATCACTAAAACATTTTGTAACAAAGAAATAATTATTTTTTTGTTGATAAGTTTGAAAGAGCAATTTTAAGATGTACTCTTCATTGGAGCANACAGAAATAATTTTTTTTTGTTGATAAGTTTGAAAGAGCAATTTTAAGATGTACTCTTCATTGGAGCAATTTGTGATTAGCTTGGTAAGTTTGCAGTAGCAACCATTGATATTGGTGCCAAATTAGCCCAGAAATGACCACTAAGCCCAATACCAATGAGACAGATCAATGTTATATATTGGGTCTGGTATCTGGTTGACTTAGCCTTTTATTTTGTTGATCTTAGATTGGCTTGTCCAAGGTAAAACAAAAACTGGTCTGATACTATGGTGCATGTTGGGCTAATGATTGCAATACATATAAAAGTGATAATTTTTTTTTTTTGGAAACTTGGGCTTCAATCCACCGAAATCCACTAACAGCTCCGTCCTTGCTAATGGAGGGGATGTAGAGAAGTGATTGGTGGTCATTGGTACAACGCTACACCTTATAATGGTGGAGAGTTAGAATGTGTGTGGGGGAGGGGGGGGGTCCATTTTGACCATGCAAATGTATGCATTTCCCCACCTGTAAATGTCTTCAATTGATTAAATTCAGATATTACATGGTTAATTGAAAAAATGATTTTACAATTTATCTTCATCGGTTACGGAATCAAATTTCGGCAACCAACCAATCCACCAATCATTACAAACCGTACAAAAACTCTTCATCATTTGCATGTACAAGTCATTTACCAATCAATGTACCACCCAGGGCCGCTCCACCCCTATGCAAGTGAGGCGATCTCTTAAGGGCCCCACTCCCGTAGGGTCCCATACACACATTTCTTGCAAAATTATATGACTGAATTTTAAAAAGAATGTAAAAAATTTGGAATATTATGTGAAACTCACAGATAAAAAAAATGACTAATATTTTTCTTTANATCATTTGGTAAGTTATTTCAGTTGTCTGCACTCGATTTGAGTCAAAATTCTTTGACAGGAAAGATACCACCAGAAATCGGAAGTTTGCAGACGTNAAAAAAGATCGTAAAATATTATTGTGCAAAAAATTATAATATTTTTGCTTCATTATCTCTCTAAAGGGAAATGTTATTTAGACTTTATTTGAAAACCTTATTTAGGAATTTAATGACGTATAACTATTAAATTAATTGTGATTGAGAAATTTATTTAACATTAAAACTTACAATTAATCAAATAATTATATTAAAATTATATCATTAAATTCCGAAATAAAATCCATGTGACGTTGATTATCTCTAAATTATGTCCCCAAATTGTCCCAATAGCATTTCTCAAATGAGCATCATCACAATTTCAAACAACGTGTAGAAAGGAGCACATACGGTGGGTCCCTATAATAAAGGTCGAAAGCACACTAGAAGGGTATGGGTACCACTGGAGTATAGCATTAAGATGGACCAATGCTTGAGTCCACACGTCTGAGTCTTGGTGATAGACCTATGCCTAAGTCTACACGCCACTGGAGTTTACCATTACAATTAGTTCTCAATGGAATCGAGCCAAAACTACACTAGCCAATCCATGTGTTGTTTGGGTTTGATTCATTTACAATTCAAGCTACTTCATACAAAACAATCCCAATGTTTTTTAAGCAAACCAGTTTTATATAACCTGCCCCTTCATTAAATTTTGTGTCACAGGTTTTATAACCGACACCTTTAATTTGGTGGGTTTACATTACATATGAAAAATTACTATAAAATAGAAGTGAGATTATAACTCTACTTGGTAAGTTATAACAAAATAGGGTTATTTTTGATCGATTCCAATGTTTGAGATTGATAATATAATTTTTAGATCGGTCTTAATAATTTGAGTCATTACATAACTCCAATGAATCACAACAGACCTTTACGATTCGAAATTTAACTATAAAAAAGTTTTAGCTGACTCTTACTGTTGTAAATTTGGGTGTTGTACTACATTTGATACCATAGTCGTTTTCACATCATGAGTCATTCCCTAGTTTAAGAGAGACTTGAATGTGAAGCTGTCCGAAAAACAAAATTATTATATTTGTAGATATTTTTATCACGGTTGTAATACCGAAAAAAATGATAAAAATAATTATCATAACAATGGTAAAAGCATCTGCAACAATGATAAAAATACCCACAAAAGTAGTAATGTTTTTGTATTAAACAAAAGTGATAAAAATAGTTACAAAAATTATAAAAACACCATTTAAAATAGTAAATTTTAGAGGTACGGTACCAAATTTTTTTTGTCGATACTGTAGTCAAGTGCCTTGAATATGGGGATGACATAACTTTCCTCGCTATTATGGGCCACTGGAAAGAAAATGGCGAGCAAGAAGACTTCCAAAGTCTAGTCTTGTGGATTGAGCCAAAATTCTGGGAATTACTGTACAAGAATTGGCACATAAAAAAGACCTTTGAACTATCCCATTTACACATCGAACAACGTAATGGGTTCTCTAGCATTAGATAAGGTCTTTTTCCTTGCTTTCTTGCTCCCAATTTACATATCTTTCTCTACCACCATTGTTGCTTCTGCTTCTGCTTCTACTGAAGAAGCTAATGCTCTCCTCAAATGGAAAGTTACCCTTCAAAATAGCTCTCGGCTATCTTCATGGACACTTTCTCCTAATGACACCTCCAATTCTTCTATCCCTCCAAAGCCCAGTGCAAGCCACTGCACTTGGTTTGGAGTTTCATGCAATGACCATGGAAGCGTCATTAGATTGAACCTCACAACTTCAGGTCTAAATGGTACGCTCTACGACTTCCCATTCTCGTCTCTCCCTAATCTTGCATATCTCGAAATCAGTCTGAATGAACTCTTCGGTCTAATCCCACCTCAAATAGGTCAGCTCTCCCAACTCATTTATCTTGATTTCTCTGTCAATCAACTTTCCGGAATAATACCACCAGAGATTGGCCTGCTAAAAAATCTTCAGACCCTCCATTTGGTTGAAAATTCTTTAAATGGCTCGATACCTCAAGAAATTGGCCAGCTAAAATCACTGACTGAACTTGCTCTGTATACCAACAATCTCAATGGTAACATTCCTGCGTCCATTGGAAGTTTAAGCGAGTTAGCTTACTTGTATCTATATCAAAATAACCTTTCTGGTTCCATTCCTCCAGAGATGGGAAATCTTTTCAATCTTGTTGAACTCGATATAGACTCCAATTACCTAACAGGTCCCATCCCATCCAATTTTGGAAACTTAAATAAGCTAACTATGCTACATTTGTTCCATAATGCACTTTCTGGTTCGATTCCCCCAGAGATTGGGAAGTTGAAATCGCTTTATAGTCTAAGCCTTCATACAAATAACCTTTCTGGCTCAATCCCTTCATCATTTGGTGACCTAAGCTCCCTCAATATTCTGCATCTTTACGCTAATCAACTTTCTGGTTTCATTCCTAGAGAGTTGGGGAATTTGAAATCCCTCATTGATCTGGAGTTGAGCGAGAATCGCCTCAATGGTTCCATTCCTGCCTCACTTGGTAATCTGAGCAATTTGGAGATTTTATTCCTCCGCGAAAACCAACTTTCTGGCCCCATCCCACAAGAATTGGGAAATCTAAAATTGGTTGTACTTGAAATGGACAAAAATCAACTCTCTGGCCATTTGCCCGACAAGTTTTGCCGAGGTGGAAAACTACAAAACTACACTGTAGCTGACAACCACCTTGTTGGTCCAATACCCCAAAGCTTTAGAAACTGCTCAAGCTTAACCAGAGTCCTCCTCAATGGAAACCAGCTCAACGGAAATCTGTCAAAAGATTTCGGTATCTACCCAGACCTGCAATTCATGGATCTGAGTAACAATAAGCTTTATGGCGAACTCGCGAACAACTGGGGTAGGTGCAAACAATTGTCAAGGCTGCAGATCGCCGGAAACAATATCACCGGTAGGATACCGCCAGAGCTTGGAAATTCACTTCAATTACATGTTCTTAATCTCTCTTCAAATCATTTATCAGGGGAGATTCCAAAGAAATTCGGAAAGTTGACTTCTCTGCTGGAGTTGGATTTGAAGGATAATCAACTTTCTGGTTGTATACCTCAAGAACTCGGCTCACTTGATAAACTGTCGTACTTAGACTTGTCCACTAACAGATTTAACGGGCCACTACCAGAATCTCTAGGGGACTGCTTGCAATTGCATTACTTGAACTTGAGCGTCAACAATTTTTTCCAAGAAATTCCATTTCAGATTGGTAAGTTATTTCAGTTGTCTGCACTCGATTTGAGTCAAAATTCTTTGACAGGAAAGATACCACCAGAAATCGGAAGTTTGCAGACGTTGGAATTACTGAATCTCTCCCATAATAACCTATCTGGGTTCATTCCAAAGGCTTTTGAAGAAATGCACGGCTTGTCAAATATTGACATATCCTACAATGAGTTGCAAGGTCCCATCCCCAATAACCAAGCCTTTAGAAATGCCTCGATAGAAGAGTTGCAAGGGAACAAAGGTTTGTGTGGCAACATTATAGGATTGCAACCTTGCAAAAATCCTTCCGAGGTCAACAAAGATATTACGAAGTCTGGCCATAAACTCATTCTCGTAATCATAATCCCTCTCCTTGCAGCACTTGTACTGATATGTGCATTTATGGGACTTCTCATCATTTCTAAAAAGAGAAAGAGAATCTCACTTGACAAGCAGACCAAGATGCAGAATGGAGATCTATTTTCAATATCAACTTATGATGGGAGAGCAATGTACAATGATGTCCTACAATCCACAAAGGAATTTGATGCCACATATTGCATTGGACAAGGAGGATATGGGATCGTTTACAAAGCAAAGCTACAACTAGCCAACACGGTGGCTGTAAAGAAACTATACTCTTCCGAGATAGAGGATTCTAAAGGTTTTCTAAACGAGGTAAGGGCGTTGACAGAGATTAGGCATCGAAACATTGTGAAATTCTATGGTTTTTGTTCACATTCTCGACATTCATTTTTGGTTTATGAGTACCTCGAAAGGGGAAGCTTGGCCAAAATCTTGAGCATGGAAGATGAAGCTAAGAAATTGGACTGGTCTAAGAGGGTTCGCATTGTCAAGGGTGTGGCTCATGCTTTGTCATACATGCATCATGATTGTTTGCCTCCAATTGTTCATCGAGACATTACCAGTGGTAACATTTTGCTCGATACCGACTATGAGGCTCATGTTTCAGATTTTGGCACTGCCAAACTTCTAAAGCTAGACTCGTCGAATTGGAGTGCTCTTGCAGGCACATATGGGTATATTGCACCAGGTAATATAGGTTTTTGCTTTTTGCTCTCATACATCTAGGATTGTAGAGTTTATATATTATTGTCTAGTGCTACACGAAGAAAATATGTCTTTTGTGTTTTTTTATTTCTTAATCTAGTATTGTATGAATTATCTTAAAATTAAATGATTTTTTATAACACAAACACAATTAGGGATGACAATGGACCGGACAAAAATGGGTATTCGATCCAGTGGCGTTAGATGGATGCCGGTGAACGTATACGGGGATACACATATAAACCCATGCGGGGATGAAGGCGGGGATGGACTGACACTTACCAATACCCCGCTTTACACGTTATTATTTTATATATATATATATATATATATATAGACACATGTTGCTGTTAATACAAATCTATATATTATTGAATGATTTTTTCTTTTAAAAATTGTTTTGTTTTTTTATTTTTTTTCTTGGTTTTGGTTTGTAAAAGTGTAAATTTTTGTGTTTTTATATTTTTTTTATATTAGATTATGTTATGTTACATTATGTTGTGTTACATGATGTTGTGTTACATGATACTGTGTTAGATTTACAAGGGAGACAAACTTTTAATTATATTTTATTGGATTATGTTGTAGACAAGATTTTAATTATATTATGTTGTAAATGACCAACTTTTAATTATGCTATGATATTCTATAATTATGTTAGATTATTTAAAATGTTAAATTTATTTAGAATTTTAGATTATATTGGCTTGAGCTTAGGCGGGTAAGGAAGACGGGGGTGGGGGCGGAGGTGAAGGTGGGGGACGGGGCATGGGCGTAAATTACAAATTTACCCGCGGATGGAGATGGAGATGGAGATGGAGATGATAATTATACCCGTTAACTGGAGTAAACTGGGGATGTACAGAGTTTTTTTAAGCGGGTACAGGGATGGAGACTACGCCCCTGCCCTTGCTTCGGTCCATTGACATCCATAAACACGACACAAAACCAAAATGACACGGCACGACCTTTGTAAATTTACAGAACATAAAGAGCGCAAATACATGATTATCTGTTGGTTTTCTTCCCAGAGTTTGCTTCCACAATGAAGGTAACCACGAAGTGTGATGTTTATAGCTTTGGAGTATTAACACTGGAAGTGATGAAAGGAAAACATTCAGGGGATTATATTTCGTCTATAACATCTCCATCAGCTGAGAAAATATTATTGAAAGATTTGTTGGACCAACGCCTTGAAGGTCCCCTACCTGAAGTTGAGAGAGTGTTGGTAACCATTATGAAGGTTGCCAAAGCATGCTTACATGCCAATCCACAATTTAGGCCAACGATGCAGGATGTTTCTAAGCTGCTGTCAACTCAGTGCATCTGGGATTAGATAGTTACAAATGCTTTCGTGTGGATTTATGTTTGTGTGTTTGTGTGTGTGTGTGTGTGTGTGTGTGTGTGTGTGAGAGAGACAGAGAGAGAGTTTTAGACATTGTAATCTGCATTTTATATAATCTTTCAAGAGCAAGGAAGTTTACATTGGAAAATTTGTTTGAATAAGCTAAGAATATATTGTGAGCACATGTTTGTCTCCAATGTTGAGAGAATGTGCACACTGATGATGTTTTTCAGACCTAGGTGTGTAACTCGGGCAGGTTGAAAGACAACTTGACCTCAATCCAAGTTAGAAACATCCTCAAGCCAAGACTCAAATCGAACCCAGATTTCAACCCAAATCCACTAACCTGAGCATTGCCTAATCCTAGATTTTAAAATTCGAATTGAACCAGTGTTGCCACCACCACCACCAAACCGCCATAGCTAAATTCACAATATCAAAACCGCCACAATCAAACAAAAAAATCCAACGAAATCAAGGAGAGTCAAGTAATCAACCCAATCAACATACTTACCCAAAAATCACAATCAACACAAATCTCAAGCAATCAGACTCCACAGACCCAAACAAGCAAAATCAGCTGTGCTGATTTTACATTTTTACTAACCTTCAACGCTAGATCCGAAGCAGTGGATCTTCTCTCAATTGAGTTCAATCCATGGAGGACAAAATCTTCTCCGTCTTCACCCAGATTCAACACTTACCAAGCACAGATCTCCATCTTCGCCCACGAACACCTCTATCTCTCTCTCTCTCTCTCTCTCTTCTGGCGTTTCATATACCCCAGGCATGTAATTATTGGCGAATTATACTTTTCACCCTACAGAATTTAAGAATTTTTATTTTATATCTTTAAAAATTATATTTTTATAATAAAATAACTTACAATTTAAATCTAAAAAATAAACAAAATAATTTTTACTATTCACAAGTAACATCACTTTAAATTTTACTTCAAAATTAATTTAATAGTTAATATTAACCCCCTAAATTTAATATAAAAAATAAGTCCCTAAGGGGTGTGTTTGGAATAACTTTTTAAAAGTATTTTTAAAAATTATATTTTATAAATATTTTAAAAAAAATTGTGCTTGAAACTGCGCGACCACTACACCACCACCACCACTGTCGCCGTCGCCGCCGCCACCACCATTGCCACCACTGCCACTACTACCACCGTCATCACGATCATTGTCATCCACCACACCTATCATTGTCTCTTACCACTACAACTGTCACCCATCGCCACCCACCACCTCTCACCCCCGTTATAATTGATGTTTAAATTTATTTATCTCTCTTATATGTTTGTTATTTGATTTTGAATATAAATATAAAAATATTTATTATTTATCATTTGTTATTAGTTTATACCTTCAGGCATAGACAATAATTAATATTTTTATATTATACTTTCAATATATTAAAAAGTATTGCGGTACAACCTTATGTTATTTTTTCTATCAACATCAATGGCATGGTTTTTATTGGAACGAGCTATAGAAGTTAACATAAGGGTGACAACAACACTATTAATTTTTGAGAATACAAAACAAAAAACTTATTGTACAAAGTGAGATTCCTTATATAATTATGGCACTGATTTTTTTTT
>CAUOFW020002502.1:1737940-1777878 GCA_963454935.2 Ilex paraguariensis | reverse complement strand
ATATATATATATATATATATATTAAAAATAAATTAAAAAATTAAAAAATAAAAAATATAATATTAGCGTTAAATTTTATTATTCAAAATTTATATGGATCAACACGAATACAAACACGATACAAAAATAAACANGATGTTGTGTTACATGATACTGTGTTAGATTTACAAGGGAGACAAACTTTTAATTATATTTTATTGGATTATGTTGTAGACAAGATTTTAATTATATTATGTTGTAAATGACCAACTTTTAATTATGCTATGATATTCTATAATTATGTTAGATTATTTAAAATGTTAAATTTATTTAGAATTTTGGATTATATTGATTTGAGCTTAGGCGGGTAAGGTAGACGGGGGTGGGGGCGGAGGTGAAGGCGGGGTACGGGGCATGGGCGTAAATTACAAATTTACCCACGGATGGAAATGGAGATGGAGATGGAGATGATAATTATACCCGTTAACTGGAGTAAACTGGGGATGTACAGAGTTTTTTTAAGCGGGTACAGGGATGGAGACTACGCCCCTGCCCTTGCTTCGGTCCATTGACATCCATAAACACGACACAAAACCAAAATGACACGGCACGACCTTTGTAAATTTACAGAACATAAAGAGCGCAAATACATGATTATCTGTTGGTTTTCTTCCCAGAGTTTGCTTCCACAATGAAGGTAACCACGAAGTGTGATGTTTATAGCTTTGGAGTATTAACACTGGAAGTGATGAAAGGAAAACATTCAGGGGATTATATTTCGTCTATAACATCTCCATCAGCTGAGAAAATATTATTGAAAGATTTGTTGGACCAACGCCTTGAAGGTCCCCTACCTGAAGTTGAGAGAGTGTTGGTAACCATTATGAAGGTTGCCAAAGCATGCTTACATGCCAATCCACAATTTAGGCCAACGATGCAGGATGTTTCTAAGCTGCTGTCAACTCAGTGCATCTGGGATTAGATAGTTACAAATGCTTTCGTGTGGATTTATGTTTGTGTGTTTGTGTGTGTGTGTGTGTGTGTGTGTGTATGTGAGAGAGACAGAGAGAGAGTTTTAGACATTGTAATCTGCATTTTATATAATCTTTCAAGAGCAAGGAAGTTTACATTGGAAAATTTGTTTGAATAAGCTAAGAATATATTGTGAGCACATGTTTGTCTCCAATGTTGAGAGAATGTGCACACTGATGATGTTTTTCAGACCTAGGTGTGTAACTCGGGCAGGTTGAAAGACAACTTGACCTCAATCCAAGTTAGAAACATCCTCAAGCCAAGACTCAAATCGAACCCAGATTTCAACCCAAATCCACTAACCTGAGCATTGCCTAATCCTAGATTTTAAAATTCGAATTGAACCAGTGTTGCCACCACCACCACCAAACCGCCATAGCTAAATTCACAATATCAAAACCGCCACAATCAAACAAAAAAATCCAACGAAATCAAGGAGAGTCAAGTAATCAACCCAATCAACATACTTACCCAAAAATCACAATCAACACAAATCTCAAGCAATCAGACTCCACAGACCCAAACAAGCAAAATCAGCTGTGCTGATTTTACATTTTTACTAACCTTCAACGCTAGATCCGAAGCAGTGGATCTTCTCTCAATTGAGTTCAATCCATGGAGGACAAAATCTTCTCCGTCTTCACCCAGATTCAACACTTACCAAGCACAGATCTCCATCTTCGCCCACGAACACCTCTATCTCTCTCTCTCTCTCTCTCTCTCTCTCTTCTGGCGTTTCATATACCCCAGGCATGTAATTATTGGCGAATTATACTTTTCACCCTACAGAATTTAAGAATTTTTATTTTATATCTTTAAAAATTATATTTTTATAATAAAATAACTTACAATTCAAATCTAAAAAATAAACAAAATAATTTTTACTATTCACAAGTAACATCACTTTAAATTTTACTTCAAAATTAATTTAATAGCTAATATTAACCCCCTAAATTTAATATAAAAAATAAGTCCCTAAGGGGTGTGTTTGAAATAACTTTTTAAAAGTATTTTTAAAAATTATATTTTATAAATATTTTAAAAAAAATTGTGCTTGAAACTGCGCGACCACTACACCACCACCACCACTGTCGCCGTCGCCGCCGCCACCACCATTGCCACCACTGCCACTACTACCACCGTCATCACGATCATTGTCATCCACCACACCTATCATTGTCTCTTACCACTACAACTGTCACCCATCGCCACCCACCACCTCTCACCCCCGTTATAATTGATGTTTAAATTTATTTATCTCTCTTATATGTTTGTTATTTGATTTTGAATATAAATATAAAAATATTTATTATTTATCATTTGTTATTAGTTTATACCTTCAGGCATAGACAATAATTAATATTTTTATATTATACTTTCAATATATTAAAAAGTATTGCGGTACAACCTTATGTTATTTTTTCTATCAACATCAATGGCATGGTTTTTATTGGAACGAGCTATAGAAGTTAACATAAGGGTGACAACAACACTATTAATTTTTGAGAATACAAAACAAAAAACTTATTGTACAAAGTGAGATTCCTTATATAATTATGGCACTGATTTTTTTTTTGGAAAAATTATACTTAAACTCCTAAAATTTATCACTTAATCACTTAAATCGTTCATATTTTAAAATATTATATGCAAATCCCTAAAGTTTATACATGCGTAACACCTAGACTAACGAAAAATTACACTCAGACCTTTTGACTTTTTTAGACATACAATATTAAGATTTCTCAAGTTTAAAATATTATATTTAATCTAAAAATACTCCAATTAAGGATAAAATATCAAATATTTTAAAATTTAAAATTAAAATTCATATTCTATTATGTCATTTATTGAAATAAAATCAAAACCAAAAATCTAATTTTTTATTTAAAAAATTATAATTAGTGTACAATTATTTTATCTACTGGAATAAATCTAAAAAAATAAATAAGTGGTCAAACTGCAATGGATACAATATTTTCTATCTCTAATTGAAATAATTTAATCATTTAATAGATTTTGTTAGTTCTATAACTAATAAGTGATCTAAGTATAATATATTAGACTTAAAGAATTTAAGTGTAATAAACCTACAAACTTTAAAATGTAATTTACTAACACAGATTTACTAACGGATGTGGGATTGGGGTTTGTATATAATATTTTAAATATCATGGAATTTAAGTGATTAAGTGATATATTTTAGGGGATCTAAATATAATTCTCCCAACTACTCCTTCTTCTTCTTCTTTATTTTTTTGTGTGAAGTAGTAAAATAACATCTATATAATAAAATTGATAGAAAAGTTTGTCTTGAGTTTTTCGCTGTTCAGATTGCTTAATGATTTTTGATCAAACAGTTCTTGTGCGAAATTTTTCAAAAACTCATTTCTTTCATCTAACTCTCTCTATATATCTATCTTATTCTCTCTCTCTCTCTCTCATACTATTATCTTTTTTTTTTGTTTCGCTAGTGTTATTTTTTTATTATTTATTCCATAAAACATATAAAATTACATGTTATGCAATTATTTATTCCATAAAATTAATTCAAATTTTTATATATCTAATGGTATGTATTTTTCCGCTTGCTTCCTAATTTATAAATAATACTTAATGTAAATAAAAAAATAACACACATTTTTCACGATTTAATAATTTTTTTATCAGAGTTTCACATCTTTGCCTAAATTTAGGTCTTAATTGCTTCAATGCCTAAATTCCTTTAGAATTCTCACTGACAATGGTTTTTATATAGATTATTTTTATAGTTTTTTTATTGTTTGCACTATTTATTATATTTTATGTGTTTTTATTCTTCTCTTTTATATTATATTTTATGGATTTTCATCTTTCTAAAAGTTCTGCTGGACAAGGTTTTAAATCTATTTTGACTATTTTTTAGGAGAAAAAACACGGGCACCCCATTGAGTTTTGTTAATATTATATAGATACCCGTTGACATTTTCCAAATAACACGGAGAACTCCTAAGGCTTGATACTCATTGCACGAAAACCCCTTCCATCTCCTTTCCATTAATCTTGCTACCGGAAAGTGATGATTTTATCCCAAAAAAAAAAAACTTTATTATTTTCGCAATTGCCCTCTTCCAAATTTCGTAGCAAAAAAATTAAAATTTTAATAAAATAAAAAAATTTTTGATTTAATACTAAAAAAATTGATATAATTTAGTACCCTAAAAAATTGATTAAATGAATTTCAATATTAATTTAACAACATTAAAAAATAATTTAAAATTAATTTGACAAAGTTGAATGTTAATTTGACAAAATTAAATGTCAATTGTATAAAAATAAATATTATTTGTTATTTGATCAAATAAACATGAAATTGACCTTAGATTATATTTTTGACAACATTATCAATTTTTTTGGTACTAAATTTTTTGAACTATCAATTTTTCAATTTTTTTTTTCAACTTTTTATTTTACTTTCATGTATTTTCATGTGAACCAGAGATTTTTGAATTTACTAAGTGGAGGTAAGCGACTCTCTTAAAAAAAAAATTGGCGGATGAACAATTGGTTTGGTTTAAGTATATGTGGTGGAATCTTAACCAAAAGAAAATTTATCAAATGATATAATAAGAGAGAAGACGTTATGCTATACAAAAATTTGTATTTAAATTTTATGAGTTAAAATATAAATTTTTAAGTTATATACAACAAAAAAATTAATAATTTGAGGTCAATTTCATGTTGGTTTAATCACTACCAAATAATATTCAACAAGAAATGAACCTTAAATTGTAAATTAATATATAATTTTATCAAAAATTGACATTTAGTTTTGTCCAATTTATATTCAACTTTATTGAATTAATATCAGATTAAATTTTATTGCTATTAAATTAATATTAAAATTCATTTAATCAATTTTTTGGATATTAAATCAAATCATATTTCATTTTATTAAATTTTTAATTTTCTTGAGTATTAAAGTTGGAGAAAGACAATTGTTAAAAAAAAAAAAAAATTAGGATGAAATCATTACTTTTCGTTAACAATATTGATTAAAGGGAGAGAGAGGGGATCTCTTTGTAATAAATTTCAAATATCATGGAGTTTTTGCGTTATTTATAAAATGTCAGGGGTGTCCATATAATATTGCCAAAATTCAGGGGATGACCATATTTTTTACCCTATTTTTAATTAGATATTAATTTATTATTATTTTAAAAACCTTGAATTACTGTATTTATAATAAAAAAAAGTTATTGGTTAGAAATGTTTGTTGGTAGTCAAAAAAAAATGTGTGAGAATGTGTTTCCATGTATATTTATATGTGGAGAACTGAACATTTGGTAATTAAATTTATAATTATATTACATCATTTGGGATTGAATGGTGATAGTAGTAATAAATTCATGAGTTTTATAAATAAACAAAATTTGATTGATTTTATTTTTTACTTAAATATTGTGAATTTAATTGTGTTTTATTAGTATTTTTTTTTTTTTGCTTGAAGTATTTATTACATGGGAGATAACGTGGATTAGAAATATGGTAATTGAGTTTATAATTATGTTTTGTTATTAGATTGAGTGGTGGTAGAGGTAATAAATTCATGAGTCTTATATATGAGCAAGATTTTATTTATTGCTAAGAAATTTTGAATTTCAATGAGTTATTTTAGTATTTGTGATAAAATTGATGATACACAAAGTGTATTATGCCCAATCAAATCAATTGAGTAAGCGGTGTAAAACAATTAATAATAAGAGACAAAGATTGGGGTAGTTGAATCTAGGTGACTTAACAAGTGAAGGCGACAATGATGGTTGAAGAACTCTATTAATAAGAGAGTACAAGATAGCAGGGGGAGAAAGAAAGCAAGAGTATGCTCAAGGTGATGTATGTGTTTTGTTCCCATGTATAGAGAATGTATAATTTATAGGCACATAAAGCGCTAACTGAGGAGGTGACAGAAAGGTCAAGCTACCGAGGAAGATAGCTATAATTGGGGATAGACATTATCTTGAATTCATGGCTATCTCAATGATTACTCTCTCACGTACGTTGACTTTTCTTGAATTCTTGAGTTTTAGATTAGATTGATGTCATGAGTTAAGTCTGACATGTCTTTTGATGATTTGGACTCAACCCATGAATTGGGTATAAACCTGACATGCCTTTTGATGATTTGAACTCAACCCATGAATTGGGTATAAACCTGATCTAAATATGAGGTTGTCAAAAATAGTCAAATAAAATTTTATCTTGTTAGCATACTTTATTAGTAGCATAGATCAATTTTATTAGAACAAGACCGGTCATCGAATCGGCTAGGAGACTGGGTCAATATTTCATTGGTCTAACCGGTGGGTCAAGTGGTCGGACCGGTTATATAATAAAAAAAATAAAAAATATATATATAATAATTATAAAATATAATAATTTAGCTAAAAATATAAAATACGTTTAAAATGAATATAATTTGACATAAAATTAATTGACTCAAGTAAAAGAAACACATACTGTTCGTCACTAGAGAGATCGATCAGGAGAGAGAGGTCAATCGACTGTTGTTCGTCGTCGGAGAGGTCGCCTGAGAACTGAGCAGTGATTGTTGCTTCGTTGGTTGCCTGACTGCGCCTGATAACTGAGCAGTGAGCAGTGGCAGCAGTCGCCTGAGTTGTCGCAGTTGGTGGTCGCCTGATTGCCTTGCAAGAGACGAAGGGGCTTCTGCGATTTTGGGCAAAAAAGTGGCCCAAATAAAAAAATATTTCAAATTTTCATTGATTGTTTGCGAACCGACTGGTTTTAAAAAATCACCCGGTTCACGGTTTTGTCAAAAACCGGCTAATTTTTTGATTTTTAACTGGTTCACTTCCTTATGCAGTCTAATTAGGGAATCGGACTAGTTAAGGCTATGGGTCACGGTTGAACCGGTCCGACCCGGTTCTGATAACATTGATATAGATATAGATATAGATATAGATATAGATTTATTTTTACCATTCAACCTTTAGATTAANGTCTTTTGATGATTTGAACTCAACCCATGGATTGGGTATAAACCTGATCTAAATATGAGGTTGTCAATAATAGTCAAATAAAATTTTATCTTGTTAGCACACTTTATTAGTAGCATAGATCAATTTTATTAGAACCAGACCGGTCATCGAATCGGCTAGGAGACTGGGTCAATATTTCATTGGTTTAACCGGTGGGTCAAGTGGTCGGACCGGTTATATAATAAAAAAAATAAAAAATATATATATAATAATTATAAAATATAATAATTTAGCTAAAAATATAAAATACGTTTAAAATGAATATAATTTGACATAAAATTAATTGACTCAAGTAAAAGAAACACATACTGTTCGTCACTAGAGAGATCGATCAGGAGAGAGAGGTCAATCGACTGTTGTTCGTCGTCGGAGAGGTCGCCTGAGAACTGAGCAGTGATTGTTGCTTCGTTGGTTGCCTGACTGCGCCTGATAACTGAGCAGTGAGCAGTGGCAGCAGTCGCCTGAGTTGTCGCAGTTGGTGGTCGCCTGATTGCCTTGCAAGAGACGAAGGGGCTTCTGCGATTTTGGGCAAAAAAGTGGCCCAAATAAAAAAATATTTCAAATTTTCATTGATTGTTTGCGAACCGACTGGTTTTAAAAAATCACCCGGTTCACGGTTTTGTCAAAAACCGGCTAATTTTTTGATTTTTAACTGGTTCACTTCCTTATGCAGTCTAATTAGGGAATCGGACTAGTTAAGGCTATGGGTCACGGTTGAACCGGTCCGACCCGGTTCTGATAACATTGATATAGATATAGATATAGATATAGATTTATTTTTACCATTCAACCTTTAGATTAATTTTGGCTATTATAATGTTGGATTCCTTTTACCGATTATTCTTTTTAAATGAAGAGTTTCTAACCTGGACATAATTTTCTCCAAATCTCGGAGGCAGCCCTTTAATAAGTGTATCAACCATGTCATTGGTTGACCAAAGATACACAATGACAATATTATCATTAAATATTAGTTATTTAAAATATTCAAGTAACAGGCTAATATGTCTTATGTTTGACATTATAAACTTGCTATATGCACTAGAGATAGTGGGATGACTATCGCAGTGCAAAATTGCCATAAATCTTTTTTTTTATATAATAAATCTTTACTGTAAAATTGCCATTATTAAAAATTTGCACATCTAATTAACTTATAAATTTATTACTTTTTGCAATACTATTGCTTGTATTGTAATAATATGATATTGTTGTATACCAAAAAATCAACTATAACATATGTAGGACTATATAGTAATATACAATATAAATTGGACTTTATTTCTTCATATAAATATGGACATAGATATATAAAATTGTATGAAAGTGAACAATTAATAAAAGAGTTTAATACTCCGTTTGGTACGATGGAAAAATGGAAGGATGAAAAGTTAGAGGGATAAAGAAAATATCATGTTTGGTAAGGAAAGAAAATAGGAAAGATGAAAGAGTTGATGAATTCACTTTCTTTCCAACTCACCAAAATCAATTCCTCTAAAATTGGAAGGAAAGTAGATGAAAAATTAATTTAAAAATTAAAAAATATAATATTAGCGTTAAATTTGTTATTCAAAATTTATATGGATCAACACGAATACAAACACGATACAAAAATAAACAGGTTAACTCACAACTCGACACGACACAATTAGTTAAATGAATTGAATTAGGTTTGACTAATGTTCGACACAAATCCGTAATGAATCAACACAAATCTGACATAACAATGCACAATTCGATTGTTACTCCTAATCTTAACTAGAACAAAAAAAGAAAAAAATAATTATTTTTATTTTTCATTCATCCAACTAAACACAAAGGAAGAAAAATGTATCATTTCTACTTTCCTTCCTTGAAGGATAGAAAGAGTATTCTTCCTGATGATACTCAAAATAATCACCAAGTATGAGCTTAGGTGCGAAGGTCAGACAAACAGGTCAGGCCAAGAGGTCAGGGAAGACACACAAAGCTTAGAGGATCAGAGCTAGAGCTCCCACCAGATGTGACAACAGCGGAAATGATAAGGGAATAATTGGATGACAACAGAAATCTTACAGATGGTAAAGAGCTATATTCAAGGCACAAAATCCTTAACCAGCCAAGATCCTGTCCTAAGATCAAGGAGAGTTCCTCAGATAATTGGTAAGGATCTCGGTGCAGATCCCGCAGAACTAGAGACAACCCTATAAATACTATGTAACGCCCCCAAGAACAATCGGTCTTGTAAACCTTTCGAATGATCAATAAAGAAAAAAGGATCAAGAGCCTCTATTGAAAAGTGGATTAGCCGAGCTCCTAAGCTGGTGAACCACTATATTCTCATTGTGTCAATCCTCCAATTTCTCCTAAACGTCAAACCTTGTTCTTTCGAGCCTTGTAACTCCGATCCTAATAGTCACATTTTGTTCATCTCATCTGTTCAATATCACAAAGTTGCACTACTTTGATTTACACCATCAGTTTGGCACCGTCTGTGGGAACGACTGTTCTTATAACAACTACACTGATCTTTTTATAACTGGTGGTCTCAACTCGCAACATGAGTAGAAGCCAAACAAACCTACCAAGAATGCAAGACCAACAGGAAGCAACAAACGGTAGACAACCCAAGAATGTCCCGGAGACTAATCCCCCCCATGGGAAATCCCCCCACAAATAACGAGTTGGAAGCCCTACGCCTAGTTAATCAACGTCTGCTACTGCAGAATGAAGAGCTTTTGAATCTCTTGCAACGCCCTTAGGAGGCACGACTGGCCCAAGAAGGCTAGAATAACCCCCCTCATAGAGAGCGAAAACACCTTGATCCCCTTAGAGAAGTTAATGAAGGAGGGAAAAATAGCCAAACTTAGGGCAGGTTCCCCATCTACCCCCTAGGAATGAACATAATGAAGAAGTGCAAAGTCAGAATGATAGGGGCGAGAGGAACGATTTCTTCCCTCACCAGCAGGAGAGAAGAGAACAGTACTAGGAGCAGCGCTTCAAGGACATCCAGCAAGAGCTCAGTCATATGAAAGAAGCCGTGAAGAACAAGGCTTCAGTTATAATGGATGCCCTGGTGCAACAGACTGAGTCCCCATTCACCACTGGCGTGTTGCATTTTCCCCTCCCCCAAAATTCAGAATGCCGCAAATAGAAGCTTTCGATGGGACGAAGGACCCCGTAGACCACCTCAATACTTACAAGAACCAGATAGAGCTTAATAGATAACAGGACCTAGTGCGCTGCAGAGCCTTTGCCATCACGTTAAAAGGCTCAGCCCTGACATGGTTCAATAGGCTCCCCCCAACCTCTATCTCCTCCTTTAAAGAGCTTTTTGTATCCTTTGTATCTCACTTTATAGGAGCTTGGATATACAGAAAGTCGAGTTATCACCTATTGAACGTGAAACAAGGACCCCAAGAGAACCTCAGGTCCTATGTCCAGCGGTTCAACTCAAAATCATTGAAAGTGGATGTCTCAGATGAGACGTCTGTCATTACCGCGTTTATAGCAGGTTTGGGCATGCAATCCAAAGACCTGATGTTCTCTATTTCAAAGAACCCTCAGGCAAGCATGGCTGAGGTACTAGCTAAGGCAGAAAAATATATAAATGGTAAGGAAGCTCTTCTCTCAAAGGTAGGGAGTTCATCCGCACAAAAGGACAAAGGGAAAGAAGAGAAGAAAAGGGACCGAAGCCCCAGGAGAGAAAGAGGACGTGACAGGTCTCCAAGAAGAGACAGAGATCGTTCCCTCAAAAGGAGGGGAAACGTCAGGGATCGCTTAGGTCCGCCGCAGCCAGAATTACTGCCAAGGTATGCACCTTGACAGCTCACTCCTCTCACCGCAAAGATATCACAGATCTTATATGAGGAGCAAAACGAGAAATTCCTAAGGTGGTCACCCCGGATAAAAGCAGACCCGGCGAAAAGAGATCCCACGAAGTATTGTGAATACCACAGGGATCATGGTCGCCACACTAATGATTGTATCCAATTAAAGAAAGAGATTGAGTTCCTGATCTAGCGAGGACAGTTGTATCGCTATATAGCACAGGATAATCAGAACCGAGCTCCTCCACCTCCGCCGCCTCAGCAACAGGCTCCTGTGTAACACCAGCAACACCTGGGGGAAATCAGAGTAATATTTGGAGGATTCGTAGGAGGTGGAAAGTCTAGTTCAGCCAAGAAGGCTCACCTACGTAGGATCAGAACAGGCAAAGCACTGGAAGTGCACACTGTGTCCAAGGCACCTTGGCTCAACACGGATATCACATTTTCAGACTTAGACTTGGAAGGCTACCAACACCCCCATGACGACCCATTGGTGGTAAGGGCTGTTGTGGCTAACAGAACTGTTCACCGAATTCTAATTGACAATGGAAGCTCTACAAATATCATATTCACCTCTGCGTTTGACAAAATGGGCATAAGAAGGAAAAAGTTGAAGCCAGTTAGTGCTCACTTGATGGGGTTCCCAAGGGAGATGGTATTGCCCCTGGGCTCAACCCAGCTCGTGCTCACTGTGGGAGATCCTCCCTGCCAGGCCGCCACAACAGTAAGATTCCTAGTGGTTGATGTGCCTTCAGTATACAATATGATGCTGGGAAGACCTTCCCTCAACGCAATAAGGGCAATTCCATATGCTTATCACGTAGTTATGAAGTTTCCAACAGAGAGTGAAGTTGGGGTGGTCTGAGGAGACCAACATGTAGTAAGGGAGTGCTACATGACCTTAATGAAGTAGAAGGAAGTTGAAAGTATCCAATTAGATGAGCACGACATGAGTGACGAGTTGGACATTAGGCCAACGCCATCGGAGGAACAAGAGCTCGTTCAGCTTGATAAGGAGCCGGAACACCTTGTTTACGTCGGGTCAAAACTAAGTAGGGAATAAAGGACCTTCTCACCCAATTTCTAAAGGTGAACATGAGAGTATTCTCCAAGAAGTAAGAAGAAATGGAAGGAATTGACCCCTCAGTTATCACACACAAGTTAAGTGTGAATCCCACCTGTAANCTAGAAGTAAGAAGACATGGAAGGAATTGACCCCTCAGTTATCACACACAAGTTAAGTGTGAATCCCACCTATAAGCCTGTCAAACAAAAACGAAAAAGTTTTACCCCAGAACGTCAGAAGACAATCAATGAGGAGGTCAACTAGCTTCTCCACGCCAAAGCCATCAAGGAAGTAGATTACCCTATTTGGTTAGCCAATGTGGTTCTTGTTAAGAAGACCAATGGCAAGTGGAGGCTCTGTATTGACTTCATAGATCTCAATTGGGTTTGTCCCAAGGACAGTTTTCCCTTACCTCGGATTAACTTAATAGTGGATGCCACCGTTGGACATAAGCTCCTCAACTTCACGGACACCTTCTCAGGTTATAATCAGATCAGAATGGATCCAACTGACCAGGAGAAGACCTCTTTTATGATTGANAAGCTATAATCAGATCAGGATGGATCCAATTGACCAGGAGAAGACCTCTTTTATGATTGAGCAGAGAACATATTGTTATCAGGTCATGCTTTTTGGGTTGAAGAATGCAGGAGCCACCTACCAGCGCTTTGTGAATCAATGTTCCAAAAGTAAATTGGAACGTCCATAGAGGTCTACATCGACGATATGTTAGTAAAATCATTGAAGGAAGAGCTCCATATCGCGCATCTAGTAGAATCATTCCAGGTTCTGAGGCTAACCTAGAGAAGGATAAGGCAGTCCTAGATATGCAACCACTATTTAGTGTAAGGGAGATCCAACGCTTGACCGGGAGAATAGTTGCCTTGAGTCGTTTTGTCTCTAGATCAAACGATAAGTGTCAGCCCTTATTTCAAGTCCTAAAAAAGGCGTTCCAGTGGGACACCTGGTTTGAAGAAACATTCAAAGCTTTGAAGGCCTCCCTGAGCTCCCCTCCCATTCTGGTAAGCCCCTTGGAGGGGGAAGTACTAACCCTCTATCTAACTGTTTCTGATTTCTCAACTAGTGCAGCACTAGTGAGGGAGCGAGACAGGTCACAAACAACTAGTCTATTACTGTAGTAGAACTCTAAGAGAGGTAGAGGAGAGGTACCCAAAAATGGAGAAGATTGCTTTAGCGTTGGTAACTATGGCCATAAGACTTAAATTATATTTTCAGGCTCATACTATCGAGGTCCCAACAGAACAGCCAATGAAGCAAGTACTGCATAAATCAGAGTCTTCGAGGAGGCTGATAAAGTGGGCCATCGAGCTTAGTGAATTTGACATCAAATTCAAGCCAAGAACTGCAATCAAAGGACAAGTTCTAGCAGATTTCATCGCGGAGTTCACAACACCAGCACCTATGGAAGCAACGCAGCTAGTGCCTGACCTCCCCACATGGAAGCTTTCTGTAGATGGAGCTGCCAACGCTCAAGGAAGCGGTGAAGGCCTAATACTGACCTCTCCAGATGGAATAGACGTCAAATACGCTCTCAGATTTGGGTTTAAGGCTTCAAACAACAAGACAGAGTATGAAGCTGTCACTGTTGGATCAATCTTGCTCACTCAATGGAGGCAGAGCAGTTGGAGATCTGCAGTGATTCCCAACTGGTAGTAAAACAGATAGAGGAGATTTATGAAGCTAAAGATAAGAAAATGGTCCTTTACCTCAGAAAGGTACAGGAATTTATCAAGAAGTTCGTGCAAGTTAAGATTAGACATATCCCAAGAACTGAGAACTCGCAAGCAGTTGCCTTGACGAAGTTGGCAACAGCTTCGTAAGAAAGCTTGGACAGGCTAATCCCAGTGGAGCACCTAGTAGAACCGTTTGTATGCATTGAGGATGAAGAATTGATGCCCGTACAAGCCCCACCAAGTTGGATGGATCCCATCCTAGGATATCTTCAGCATGGAACTCTACCAGAAGATCCCAAAGAAGCTGTAAAGCTAAGAACCAGGTCAACCAAATTTCCTATTTTGTAGGAAAACTTATACAAATGAGGTTTTTTAGCACCTCTTCTTAAATTCGTGGGGGATGAAGATGTCAATTACTTGCTAAGAGAAATCCATGAGGGAGTCTATGACAATCACATCGGAGCTCAGGCTTTAGCAGGAAAGACGTTAAGATAGGGGTATTATTAGCCCACGATGCTCAAGGATGCAACAGATCTAACCAAAAGGTACAAGGTCTGCCAAGTGCACGCCAACATCCCCCATTGCCCACCAGAGCTCTTAACCTCGGTGGAAAGCCCGTGACCGTTCCAATAATGGGGTCTGGACAAATTGGGATCCCTTCCTACCAGTGTGGGATAGGGTGATTCGCCATCATTGAGGTAGATTACTTCACCAAGTGGGCAGAAGTAGAACTCTTAACAACGATTACAGAGCAGAAAGTTCAGAACTTTGTGTGGAAATCAATAATCTACATGTTTGGTATTCCCAGGGCAATCGTCTCTGACAATGGGAAGCAATTTGACAATCCAAAGTTCAAAAATTTCTATGCCGAGCTTGGGATAAAGAACTACTTTTCAGCCCCAGCCCATCCTCAGTCTAACGGGTAGGCAGAGGTCACCATCAAGACCATAAAAATAGCCTTGAAAACCAAGCTGAAGGATCTAAAGGGTAAATGGGTGGAGCACCTCCTAGAAGTACTTTGGGCATACACAACAACAACCAGGTCAGTAACTTAGGAAACTCCGTTTACCTTAACCTTTGGAACCGAAGCGGTGGCACCTGTCGAGGTTGGACTCCCATCCCCCAGGACTGAGTTTGCAAACAGTGGACATAATGATGAGTCCCTTCTGTTGAGCCTAGACCTATTGGAAGAAAAGAGAGAAATAGTTCTGCATCGTATCAGGAATTACCAAAGGAAGATAGCCAGGTACTACAACAGGAAGGTCAGACACAGGAGTTTCAAGGTGGGATACTGGTACTTAGAAAACTTTTGTTAGTAAGAAAGGACCCCACTCATGGAAAGCTGGGGCCTAATTGGTAAGGTCCTTATATTATCTCACGGGTAATCAGGCCAGGGAACTATGAGTTACAAACAGAGGAAGGGAAAATCCTGCCCCACTCTTGGAATGCAGAATATCTTAAAGAGATTTTTCAATAAGCCACTTTCTGTAATTTGATTATTCTCAATAAAACTGCAAGTCTTTGATTCATCTATGTGAGATTGCCTAAAAAGAGCTCAAATTGGTCACGATGAACTTTTCAGTTCATAAAAATAGCGCAACAACTCACGATGAACTCTTCAGTTCATAAAAAGAGCTCAATAGTTCACGATGAACTCTTCAATTCAAAAAAAGAGCTCAAAAAGCTCACGATGAACTCTTTAGTTCATAAAAAGAGCTTAATAGCTCACGATGAACTATTTAGTTCATAAAAAGAGCTCAATAGCTCGCAATGAATTCTTCAGTTCATAAAAATAAGCTCAATAGCTGACGAGGAACTATGTTCATAAAAAAAAAGGAGCTCAACAGCTCATGATGAATTTCTCAGTTTCTGAAAGCGAGCCCTGTAGCTCGAGATAAACTCCTTAGCTCATAAGCTAAGAATAAGTTCTTCAGCTCATACGATGAATTCTTCTGCTCATGGAATTGAGACAGGATCTTCAGGTCAGAAGCATGCAACAAGATTTGAAGCAAAACCACAAACTTAACAATCGACAAAGGAGAATTTAAATCATCAAATAAAGCAAAGGCTCAAAAATTTAGTAGCAATACAATGAAGGAAACAAAAAGATTACAAGGAAAGTTCCCAATTCTTAATCACCCTTGAGGAGTCTCTGGAGCTCAGCAACTTCCTCTCTTAAGCAGACGTTCTCTTCTTTTAGCTCATCTCTCTCATTCTCTACCTTTGGTAGAAGGTTTATAAGTTTCTGCCCTGATGAAGAGAACAGAATTGCTGCCAATGAAGACCCAGATGAGGATGAAGAAGAGTCACTAGTAGAGCCATTCCTCTTACGTTTCGGGGAAGATGTACCTATATCCTTATCCTCATTAAATTCAAAAAGGCAGGAATCAAGAGAATCTGAGAAAGAAACAAAGTCCACAACAACTCTTGCAGCACTGAATAGAAATAGGTTGTCTGGTGTCATTAGCTCAAAGTAGGACATAGGCTCAACCTGGATCATCTGTTTAATTTGCATCTCCTCAAATAAGTCCAATTCAGGGGGACCTGCCAAACAAAACAAATATTTCGATTAGGAAACGACATCATGGGACCTGAACAACAAAGGCAATCAAGATATTTACCTGGGTAAGAATAGCTCTTCCAAAACCTAGGAACCCTGCACTCTCTATAATGTAGCTCAATGAACCTCCAAGAGTCCCCAGAAATATAAAAGAAGCGTTAGGCTTATCCCTCAGGAGGAGAAGGAAGGTCAAGCACTAGATGGCACAGTTTGAAGTGCCTCCATCGAACATAGATAAAACATGGGACCTCATCCTCTTCAAGGTTGAAAAAGTAAAAGAATTTTCCTACTGTGGGAAACTTGTCATCAACACACAAGCGCCAGAACATGAAGAAGCTGATCATGGTGGCCCATCCCTTGGGAGAAAGGCGAGAAGGACACAAGCTGCAATAAGCCAGGATATAACCAATAGCAGGGTGAATAGGTAGACACAGCCCCATATCCAAAGCTCCTTCAAAGAAACAAGTCTCTCCTCGAGGAAGATAATTGTAAGGCTCATCAGAGGATGGGGCTTGAAGAGTCAATTCCAAGTCAAGAAAGAACTTCTTCTTTATCCCATCCAAATCCGAGCATAATATTGACAAAGGAACTAAGTAGCGAGTCTATCACTCCAACTCAATTCCAAAGGAGGTTCGTTCCTTGAACAAGGGCGAGATTGGGACAGCCATCAAAAGATTCAAAGAAAGTAAAGAGAAGAAGAAATAGAAGAATGATAAATCTTCAAGATTCGAGAAGAGACTCCGAGAATAAGGAGGATCCAAGAAAATATAGCAAAACTATAGGGACACCAAGCTTTGATGCAATCAAAGAACGCATAAGAACCAAAGTCGGCGAACCTTTGGGTTTTCCAATTTAAGAAGGTGGTTACACTTTTTGAAAAGTAGTTGGGCAAGCATGTTAAAAAAAAAAAAAAAAAAAAAAAAAAAAGAGGGCACCAAGAACACGACTACTAGTAGTTGTTCGCACAAGGTCAACATCCAGAAGAACTCGAACAGGTCTCCTACCTTTAATTGGTCCAAAAGGAAAAACCACCCCAGTAGTCTCAACATTTCCCTGATACTCTCTATCCATCTCAAGCATTAGCAGCCCTCGACAATCCAACAGAAGTCCAGTACAATAAGCTGCAGCATAACTTGGGAGCTTAACTTCAAGTCCATAATAGAATTTGGCAATCTTGGTAGACTTTCTGAGCTCCATACTTCTCAAATATCTATAGGTTGAGTTCAGCTCGTATGGCTGCATAGACCTTCCAAGGCAGCTCCCTACTTCTCAATTGTCTATAGGGTGAGTTCAGCTCGTATGGCTGCATGAACCTTCCAGGGCAGCTCCTTACTTCTCAAAGGTCTATGGATCAAGTCCAACTCGTATGGCTGCATAGACCTCCAGCTGTTTCAAGACCCTCCTTGCTATATTAGCTAAAATTGAACTGGCATTTGCCGAGCTTGCCCCTCCATCAAAGCCCTCGAGGATGCATTTGTGATGGACCTCAGCACCAAGTTATTTACTCTCTTCGCCAAATCCAACAAACACAAGTATAGAACTCTCCGAAAGTTAGATCCCTACCTTTGAGAGGAGCTCAATGAGCCAATAACTCATTTAGGCTCGCAGTCTCAACAAATTTGCTTTAAGAAGAATTTAGTACTCCTCAAAGTAAGGGGGCAAGGGAGAACATGAAGTATAAAGCAGTCCAGTAAAAATGGATATTCACTTCAAAAGATAAACAGTTACATCAGTGCTTTAGAAAAGCTATGAAGCAAACGCAAAAAAAAAAACAAAAAAATTTTTTTTTTTTTTTATTGAAGATTCCTAAGTAGATGAAGTAGGAGCAGCGGAGTCCAGCAACTCAATAGCAAAAAGGTCTGGCAGGTCAGAAGATAGAGCCTCTGGTAGCTTAGCAGTTGAAACCCCTAAGGGATCCAAAGTAGGCATGTAAGAAGAAGTCTCAGGACCCCCAGAAACAGGGACCTCAACACTAGATGATGGCGAACTGAAGGCCAATGCCTGAGAAACGAGATCAACTGAGAAAGGGGTAATGACAGAAGCAACAGGCAATGTATTTGCTTCAGCAAGCTCAGCAACAGAAGACTCCAAGGCTTCGTTCTTGTCCCCTGTAGCAGTTTCTCCTGCCTCCTCCTCATGGGGGATGTCAAAGTTGAAATTCAANGTAACAGAAGACTCCAAGGATTCGTTCTTGTCCCCTGTAGCAGTTTCTCCTGCCTCTTCCTCATGGGGGATATCAAAGTCGAAATTCAAATCGGGGTATATTTTTTCAACAACCTATTGGAAAACAAGACATCTAGTGACCCACTTCGTAGATACATCATCTTTTAGTTAGGCTATGTCTTCCTTCAACTGGGATATTGTATCATCTTTCTAGAATATGGTGGCCTTCTTCTCCTCAAGATCTTGGAGGATGGCGTCCTTTACTTTGGCCACGTTATCATACTCCTTTTTCATGTTCTTGAAAGAACATAGGGCCTTAAAAGTTTCCTCGCAAGCTCTGAACCAAGCATCATTCTTAAGCTCGAGCTCCTCTTTGACCTTTTTCTCCTCGTTTTTAGCTCTTTCTTTCCCTACCTCTAGATCCCAAATAAAGGAGGCTTGTCTCTCCACCTGCTCCTGGTTCTGAATGCGAAGATCTTCGTTGCTAAAAGACAGCTCAACAACTTTGATCTCGAAGGCCTTTGTGACCTTGGATAAACCTTCCAAGGAGCAGATCCTCTCCATCAGACCCTTTATGTGGAGGGCTAGCTGAAAGCAAGCATAGATGAGACAAGGGTTAGCACCGGCTTATAACATTTAGGAAAAGGAGAATGAGAGAGATAGACATTTACAGCAATCGCTTCATGAAGAGCTAAGCTTATTGAAGTCTCAAGAGGCATGGAAGAAGNATATTCAGGAAAAGGAGAATAAGAGAGATAGGCATTTACAGCAATCGCTTCATGAAGAGCTGAGCTTATTGAAGTCTCAAGAGGCATGGAAGAAGCTCTTTGAATGTTAGACTCAAGAAGAATAGAGCTAATCGCTCCAGCAACAAGCTCAATATTGTCAAAGAAGGAGCCCTGGCTACTTTCCACCTCGGGGATTTTTTTCCTTTCCAATATTGGTGCCCACAAGGCATGACGAAAAAAGTTGTCCTGATGTCGTAGGAGAGTTGGAGGTGGGCAGCAAGTGAGAAATCATTCCCAGGGCCCTATCAACCTCAGAAAAGATTAGGGAGATCTGCCCTTGCTCAAGAACCCTGCTAGGGGTGAGTGGAGACCCTGTGGGAAGAGAATACTCTGCGGCCCGCGAATTGAAAGAAGGATGAATGGTTGAGGTTGGAGTTGAAGCAGAAGAGCCAGGGGGCACGTCCGTTTTCTGTACCTTGGTTGGAGGAGCAGCCTCACTACCTGAGCCGACCTCAGCCTTGCGTTTACCATTACTTCTAGTCTTCTTTAACTGAGAAAGTTTGACTTGGAGCTCTGCTGTGGATGGCTTCATCGCAGATGACCCTGAGAGCCCAGAAAAAACTAATAACATATAAGCAGAACGAAAGAAGAAATTGGAAAGGGAGAAGTCAGGGTATACCAACTGCCTCCTCTGCACTAACAACAGATAGGGGAATGGGAGCTTCTATCATTACTTCAGGGAGACTAAAACCCTCCGCTACTAGAACTTAAGGTTTGATGAGCTCAGAATATCTCTCTGAGCTGCAACCCTCTAAGGACTACGAAATCCGCTCATCGGTAGCACTGAGTTCAGGGTAGATACCTGAGAAGCAAGGTAAAATTAGCAAAAAGAGATCAGCCTAAAAAGCCCTAAAATTGATACAAGTTCACTTAGAAGAGGACTTACCCAAGTTGTCTGGGGCTTTCTAGACCTGAGGGATTGGAATGGAATCTGAGTTATTTGCAGGATTTTACTCCTAATGATTGCCCCCCACGAAGAAGAAATTTTTTTTCCAGCCCTTGTGAGAGNAGGGAATCTGAGTTATTTGCAGGATTGTACTCCTAATGATTGCCCCCCATGAAAAATAAAATTTTTTTCCAGCCCTTGTGAGAGCTCGGGAGGTCAGAAATAATCACTTTGGCTTTTACCCGTTTAGAAATATGCAAGAAACCATCAGTAGGGGTGTACTTGACATTGAAATACTCCATGAGCAAAGAGACAGTGGGAACCCCTAGCTTGTGTTTCTCAAAGAAAATGAGAAGGCCCACCAAAACCCCCTAAAAGTTGGGGGAGATCTGAGCAAGGCAGACATTGAAGTGTTGCAAAACACTCTTGAAAAAGGGGTGCATGGGAAAATGAAGGTCATTGTCGAAGGAGGCCACAAAAAAAACATACCTTCTTATGGACTTGGGGGATGTATGGGATAAATTTATCTGGGCACCAATATTGGACGCCAGGAGGAAAACCAAAACAAGCACTAAGAAGCTTCATAAGGGAAGGAGTGACCTCGCTAGAGCCCGCAAGCTCTGCAGTCCTAAAAGCAGCCCTCAGCGTTGCCAGAGTCACCAGCGTCGCCCACCTTGGCCTTACCTTTGTTGGGGTTTTGGGGCGCAAGAGAGGTAGAGGAGGGAATCTCCACAAGGTTTCCCTCAACTTCAANTGGAGCCCGCAAGCTCTGCAGCCCTCAGCGTTGTCAGAGTCACTAGCGTCGCCCACCTTGGCCTTACCTTTGTTGGGGTTTTGGGGCGCAAGAGAGGTAGAGGAGGGAATCTTCACAAGGTTTCCCTCAACTTCAAGAGAATCGACACCAGGGAATTTTTCAATCTCCTTTCCCACCTCACCTAGATTAGAATCCTCCTCAGCAAATCTATTCCCTATGGGGGAAACCGAGGAGGGAGTAACTCCAGAAGGGGCAGACATAGTGGGACAAGAAAAAGGGAGACTAAAGGTGCGATAAAGGGGAAGAATATTTGTGAAACACTCTCTAAGAGTCTGGGAGGCAACACAACAACTNTAGGACAAGAAAAAAGGAGACTAAAGGTGCGATAAAGGGGAAGAATATTTGTGAAACACTCTCTAAGAGTCTGGGAGGCAACACAACAACTGCCAATAAAAAAAATTCTAGCGGTTGAATAAGGGTCTAAGAAGAGAGGAATACGAGACAAATATCGACCTCTACTCCTAAAGTAGCAGAATTGAAAGGTCCAAAAATGCAACAACCACCTCAAATTTGAGAGGTCCAGGACAAAGAAGCAAGAAAAAAGACAAGAAATGTACCTAATCCTTCGAAGCGAAGAATGAAGAAGCAAACCTCGCTAAGCATTCGAATCAAATTAGTGGAAATCGTCTCTCTGCAAAAGCCTTAAGAACAGTAGCGAATTGGGGAAAATGAAGTCGCAAAGGAGAGAGGAAAAGCCAAAGAGAATTCAAAGAGTAAGGAGGGAACCGTTGGTCCAGAGGCATTTAAAGCTAACGATACAAAGTAGAGAACGTGCATAAAAAACTAGGAAGTAAAATGATTACTTGAAACCGTCAAAAACCTATTCATGCGTAAATTGAGGTCTGCATCTGAAGATCTATCTTAACTAAACCTTAGCTCAACCCCTACCCAAGTTCACTTGGGCTAAGGGCTGGGGGGTAACTGATGATACTTAGAATAATCACCAAGTATGAGCTCAGGTGCGGAGGTCAGACAAGCTGGTCAGGGAAGACACGCAAAGCTCAGAGGATCAGAGCTAAAGCTCCCACCAGACGTGACAACAGCGAAAATAATAAGGGAACAACTGGATGACAACAGAAATCTTACAAGTGGCAAAGAGATATATTCAAGACACAAAATCCTTAACCAATCAAGATCCTTTCCTATGATTAAGGAGAGTTCTTCGGATAATTGGCAAGGGTCTCAATGCAGATCCCGCAGAACTAGGGACAACCCTATAAATACTATGTAACGCCCTCAAGAGGGGGCCAGAGTAACAGACAATCGGTCTTGTAAACCTTTCGGATGATAAATAAAAAAAGAAAGATCAAGAGCCTCCATTAAAGAGTGGATTAGCCGAACTCCCAAGCTGGTGAACCATTATATTTTCATTGTGTCAATCCCCCAATTTCTCCTAAACGCCAATCCTTGTTCTTTTGAGCCTTGCAGCTCCAATCCTAATAGTCACATTCTGTTCATCTCATCTGTTCAATATCACAAAGTTGCACCACGTTGATTTATGTCATCACCTCCTACTTTTTATCCTTCATACCAAACAGAGCATCAAAAAACATAGAAGTCAAATAAATATATGGAATAAAAATTGATTGAAAGTGATAGAATTTAGAAGTCAAATACTTTTAATAAAAGAGTTCAAAAGAACTTAGAAATCCAATAGGTATAGGATATAAAAATTAGAGGAAACTAATATTTGGGTATTATTGATTTTATAATAAAAACTATGGATAAAATAAAAAATCAAAGATTTTTTACATATACTAACATTTATAAGTAATATAGGTATAGATGTGTGTGTGTGTGTGTGTGTGTGTGTTTGTATATTATTTTATGTGCATGTGTGTTTTAGTATATTTATGATGTATTTTGGTGTGTTAGAGTGTATGCCTATGTGTGTTTTGATGTATCAGTGTACGTGTGTGTTTTGGTGTATTCGTGTGTATGTGTGTGTGTGTATATATATTTTGATGTATTAATGTGTATGTCTGTGTTTTAGTTTATTAATNTCAATAAAAAAAAAAAAGATCAAGAGCCTCCATTAAAGAGTGGATTAGCCGAACTCCCAAGCTGGTGAACCATTATATTTTCATTGTGTCAATCCCCCAATTTCTCCTAAACGCCAATCCTTGTTCTTTTGAGCCTTGCAGCTCCAATCCTAATAGTCACATTCTGTTCATCTCATCTGTTCAATATCACAAAGTTGCACCACGTTGATTTATGTCATCACCTCCTACTTTTTATCCTTCATACCAAACAGAGCATCAAAAAACATAGAAGTCAAATAAATATATGGAATAAAAATTGATTGAAAGTGATAGAATTTAGAAGTCAAATACTTTTAATAAAAGAGTTCAAAAGAACTTAGAAATCCAATAGGTATAGGATATAAAAATTAGAGGAAACTAATATTTGGGTATTATTGATTTTATAATAAAAACTATGGATAAAATAAAAAATCAAAGATTTTTTACATATACTAACATTTATAAGTAATATAGGTATAGATTAGTGTGTGTGTGTGTGTGTGTGTGTGTGTATATATATTATTTTATGTGCATGTGTGTTTTAGTATATTTATGATGTATTTTGGTGTGTTAGAGTGTATGCCTATGTGTGTTTTGATGTATCAGTGTACGTGTGTCTTTTTGTGTATTCGTGTGTATGTGTGTGTGTATATATATTTTGATGTATTAATGTGTATGTCTGTGTTTTAGTTTATTAATGAGTATATATGTGTTTTAGTGTATTAATTTGTGCAAGGGTGTCTGTGTTTTAGTATATTAGTATATGTATTTGTATGTCTTTTGCATTTGGTAACTACCTATTTTTTATTTTTATTTTTTTATTTTCATCTTTTATCAAAATAAAAAATAAAAACGCATCTGAAATGGATTTTCATTTTTTTAAGGTACCGTATTTTGAAAACAAAGTCCAAAATTGCAAACAGAAAAAATGTATTTTCATAAACACCTAAACACACAAACAACACACGCTAGGGGTCTCTCCTTTAATGAGATCGCCACCGGCCTAGACTATAAAAACCCTAATTTTATCTTTTCTTTCTTCTCTCGACAGACATTAGAGTCGCCTCCATCGTCTCTCTCTCGCCTCTTGTCGCTCTCTCATCACCGAAATTCCTCTCTTTCTATAACTCTCTCCTCTCTCTCTCTGCCAATCTTTCTTTTACCTCTACTTCAATCTATGTGTTCTCTCTTTGTGCGAAAGGTCTGTGAATCGCAGCTTCTACCAATCTGCTGCACCTTTTTTACGGTCTGCTCCATATCATGGTCTATTTCTCCCAATCGCCACGGTTTGTCCTGAAGGAATGGGTTGCCAGATTGGGTTTTTGTTTTCCAATTCTTATTCATCTTGTATGATATACAAGTTATGTTCTTGGCATGCAGTGTTGAAATATTTTCGGGTGGGTTACTTTTTTTTTTTTTGGTGAGTTATTTTAGTAGATAATCAGTAAAACTAATTTGTATTACTAATTCAGAAAATCAGAATTTTTACAAACCGTAGACCCTAACGTCTTTAACGTAATATTGTGAGATATATAACATCTTAAAAACGCCAGTCCAACTGACGTGTTTACTAAAAACATCAGTCCAACTGACAACTGGCGTTTTTAGTAAACACGTCAGTTCAACTGATGTCTTCTAAAAAGTCAATCTAATCTATTTTTTTTTTAATTTAATAAAGTTAATTTATTAAAAAAATTAATTATATTCAATAAATAAATTTTGATAAATTAAAAATACATAAATTTTGTTTTTCCTATTGACGTTTGTCTCCCTAACAATAATACTTAAAATTGTTTTGCTCTCTCTCTTTTTTAGAGGATGATTTATTTCTTATTTATTTAAAAATTTAATTATATTGAATAAATAAATTTTGATCATTGAAAAATACTTATATTTTTTAGCATATCAAACTTAAAAAATTGAAAACGTATACATACAATTAATTTTAATTTTATCATTTAATTTTAAACGCATACATAAAATAAAAATAAAAATTTATTTTTAATATTGATCATGTCGACATTAATGTTTATTAAGCTGTAAAAAAATATAAACTATTCAGAACGTATACATGTAAAAAAAAGATACCAATAACTTGGTTGATATTCAAAACAACATAAAGGATTATTGAATACACATAAACATAATGAGATAAAAGTGTCAGACGCATCATCGTTCAAATCAAAGAAATCAAAAAGTTCAGGATCAGAAACAAGTAACAGATCCTTTAAAATTTCAATTTCAGCATATTCAGGATCAAAATATTTTATTTTTGCATAATCGAGTGTATGGAAACGATGAAGACGACGCTGCATTTGATCATTTTTCCGTTCAAGCGTTGATATGACCTCGGCATGATTGTTTGAATTTTGTGAATTGTAAATATTAGCCGAACGTGTCTTTGATACAACAATTTCATGCCAATGAAAAAATATTTTAAGATCACAACGTTTATTATATAAATGTCGCTATCATGGTGTGGGTTTGATATGAACACCTGGAGGTGGATAATCAGTTACATGTCCAACAATTACATGTCTAACTTGTTCGAATGAGTGATAAGGGTTGATGGGCTCAATGCGGAACGCACGCTTTTGTCCATACCACGTTCCACCACTAGAATCAGTATATGATTCGATAGAAAGAACTTTGTTCAGCGAAGTTGAGCTGTTTGTTGAACGTTCACGTTTATTACCCAAAGATGAACTATTTTGGTCATTACATGAAAAACTTGCATGTGATATGTTTCTATACATTTTGTTTGGTGGTGGTGCATTTACACAATTGTGAATGGTAGTATATATATGTTCGGTTTGACAATTTAAAATTGCATTTAAAGGACATTAATCTGCATAATTTGGAACTGATTTGATAGTGATATAAAATGATTATTAAAAAGTTATGATATGACAACACACTACATAGACTGATAAAGCCACGAGATAGATTAAAGTAAATAGGACATCATACTACAGAGTTGAGAACTGATTTGACAATGACATGATGTGACAATGAAAAAATTGAGATATGACAACACACTGAATAAACTAATAAAGACACAATATTGATTAAAGTAAATAGGATGTAGAAATAAACATTATATGCATAATAAGGTGAACACTAATTATATTTCTTAATTTTCATCAGAAAAATACTCATCTAATAAGTATTGTTCATTAGACAATACATTAGATCGCTCAGTAATTGTTAACTCCCTGTCAAATGCAGTTGCCACCATGTCAGATGTTATTTGGAGCATATAATATCGACACTTACGCAACATTATACTATTATTCTCCTTTCGTACACTAACTGTTGCTTCATAGTTGACTCCATTCCTTTGGAGTATGGTAAGTGAAAGTCTATGTGGCACCGGTATACTAAGTTCTCTCAGATCTGTGCATAATAACTGTGATTCATTAGCATGAAAAGTCCACTCTCGACAGAGTCTGACATAATACTCCTTTGAATAAAAAAATATCTCACTCTTTTAATCATCATCTTGTTCTTGTAATAACCATACTGGTTCATGCCTACGGCTGGTATCACCTACTCGTGCTCTTGAAGTAGACATAATGTGCAATACATGTTATATTAGTCACCTTATATTATATTTTTATAATGGTTTTCATTGTCTGAATTAAATACATTTATCAACAGTGTAGTAGTGTATAGTCACCTTTACATTTGAGTTGATGGTCAAACAGTAACAAGAAAATTGTACAGTACGTGCGACTACATACTATTACATGTCAACGAAGCCAGACACTAGTACGCAGTGACTGTGACTGCACACTAAGAAATGTAGTACATTGATTTTAATAGACCCTGATTCATCTTGCGTCATAGTGATTCACGACCCGTGATATATTTAACAGTATTAGGGTTTGTGGATGTTAACTATTGTGTAGTCATAGGATGTTAACTACTGTGTAGTCATAGGATGTGGAATGTGACAACACACTAATGCATTGAAGTGCAATGTAGGGTCTTCAGTAACCTGTGCTGTTGAATAAGAAACAGTTACAATGACAGACAAATGCATCATTATCAATCGTTGTGACAACACACTAAGTTACTGTGACTAAACGCTAGTTAAATGTCAGTCTATGTGACTACAAACTGGTTCAGTGTCAGTAAGTGTCACTAGCTATTATTGTTTAGTCAATGACTGTGACTACACAATGTTGCAATGACATTCATTTAGGTTGTAGACTGTCATACTCACATAAATAAATTGTCTATAAGTTTGAACTCATGTGAAATGTTCAATGTACAATGTACAAAATTCATCTGTAAATATGAATTTTAATCCGAGAACCCTGTTTGAAACTTTGGGTTATCATTAAGTTTTAAATGATGAGTTCTTTTAACCAACGAATCCTTGATTACACTATTCACTAACAGTTACAAATACAATGATGGCGGAATGATAATATGGCTTGACAGAAAGAAAAAATCTAAACTTAGATTTATGTTTTTGCAACATAAGAAGGCCTCAACAAGTTGCCACTATTATGCCTATTACCACTCCTCAAGAAGGGAATCAGGCGATTCAAGTTAAAAACGTCAGTCCATTTGATGTTTTTAACGATAACGTCAAATGGACTGACGTTTTTAAGTTGCATAGGGCCATAGTTTCAAAGCTAAAAACGTCAGCTGGTCTGATATTTTTTGGCTTAAAAAGGTCAAACCAACTGACGTTTTCAAAACACCATGGATTTGAGAATTACTTTCAAACCAACTCTTATTTGGGAATTTTTTTTCAAAATACTTTGGGATGGGTCAAAAGCTCTGATCTACTTGAGTCAATTCAAGGAATTTTGGATTTGGAACTTCATTGTTAGAAGAATCAACTACTGTAGCATCTGGACAATATTGGGTGCCCTCAACATAGTCTAAGAACCCATGAGCACACAGGACATGGTGGATTTGAGTCTTCCATGTTCTGTAATTAGTGGAGTCTAGTTTAATGGTGACAAGAGAATGTATATTGGAAAGAAGAAATTGAAGAGCATAGGATAACAACATAGCTATGGGGTAGGGTCTGTTTGTGGAATGAAAAAAAAAAAAANAATTACATGTCTAACTTGTTCGAATGAGTGATAAGGGTCGATGGGCTCATTGCGGAACGCACGCTTTTGTCCATACCACGTTACACCACTAAAATCAGTATATGATTCGATAGAAAGAACTTTATTCAGCGAAGTTGAGCTGTTTGTTGAACGTTCACATTTATTACCCGAATATGAACTATTTTGGTCATTACATGAAAAACTTGCATGTGATATGTTTCTATACATTTTGTTTAGTGGTGGTGCATTTACACAATTGTGAATGGTAGTATATATATGTTCGGTTTGACAATTTAAAATTGCAGTTAAAGGACATTAATCTGCATAATTTGGAACTGATTTGATAGTGATATAAAATGACTATTGAAAAGTTATGATATGACAACACACTACATAGACTGATAAAGTCACGAGATAGATTAAAGTAAATAGGACATCATACTACAGAGTTGAGAACTGATTTGACAATGACATAATGTGACAATGAAAAAATTGAGATATGACAACACACTGAATAAACTAATAAAGACACAATATTGATTAAAGTAAATAGGATGTAGAAATAAACATTATATGCATAATAAGGTGAACACTAATTATATTTCTTAATTTTCATCAGAAAAATACTCATCTAATAAGTATTGTTCATTAGACAATACATTAGATCGCTCAGTAATTGTTAACTCCCTGTCAAATGCAGTTGCCACCATGTCAGATGTTATTTGGAGCATATAATATCGACACTTACGCAACATTATACTATTATTCTCCTTTCGTACACTAACTGTTGCTTCATAGTTGACTCCATTCCTTTGGAGTATGGTAAGTGAAAGTCTATGTGGCACCGGTATACTAAGTTCTCTCAGATCTGTGCATAATAACTGTGATTCATTAGCATGAAAAGTCCACTCTCGACAGAGTCTGACATAATACTCCTTTGAATAAAAAAATATCTCACTCTTTTAATCATCATCTTGTTCTTGTAATAACCATACTGGTTCATGCCTACGGCTGGTATCACCTACTCGTGCTCTTGAAGTAGACATAATGTGCAATACATGTTATATTAGTCACCTTATATTATATTTTTATAATGGTTTTCATTGTCTGAATTAAATACATTTATCAACAGTGTAGTAGTGTATAGTCACCTTTACATTTGAGTTGATGGTCAAACAGTAACAAGAAAATTGTACAGTACGTGCGACTACATACTATTACATGTCAACGAAGCCAGACACTAGTACGCAGTGACTGTGACTGCACACTAAGAAATGTAGTACATTGATTTTAATAGACCCTGATTCATCTTGCGTCATAGTGATTCACGACCCGTGATATATTTAACAGTATTAGGGTTTGTGGATGTTAACTATTGTGTAGTCATAGGATGTTAACTACTGTGTAGTCATAGGATGTGGAATGTGACAACACACTAATGCATTGAAGTGCAATGTAGGGTCTTCAGTAACCTGTGCTGTTGAATAAGAAACAGTTACAATGACAGACAAATGCATCATTATCAATCGTTGTGACAACACACTAAGTTACTGTGACTAAACGCTAGTTAAATGTCAGTCTATGTGACTACAAACTGGTTCAGTGTCAGTAAGTGTCACTAGCTATTATTGTTTAGTCAATGACTGTGACTACACAATGTTGCAATGACATTCATTTAGGTTGTAGACTGTCATACTCACATAAATAAATTGTCTATAAGTTTGAACTCATGTGAAATGTTCAATGTACAATGTACAAAATTCATCTGTAAATATGAATTTTAATCCGAGAACCCTGTTTGAAACTTTGGGTTATCATTAAGTTTTAAATGATGAGTTCTTTTAACCAACGAATCCTTGATTACACTATTCACTAACAGTTACAAATACAATGATGGCGGAATGATAATATGGCTTGACAGAAAGAAAAAATCTAAACTTAGATTTATGTTTTTGCAACATAAGAAGGCCTCAACAAGTTGCCACTATTATGCCTATTACCACTCCTCAAGAAGGGAATCAGGCGATTCAAGTTAAAAACGTCAGTCCATTTGATGTTTTTAACGATAACGTCAAATGGACTGACGTTTTTAAGTTGCATAGGGCCATAGTTTCAAAGCTAAAAACGTCAGTTGATCTGATGTTTTTTGGCTTAAAAAGGTCAAACCAACTGACGTTTTCAAAACTCCATGGATTTGAGAATTACTTTCAAACCAACTCTTATTTTGGAATTTTTTTTCAAAATACTTTGGGATGGGTCAAAAGCTCTGATCTACTTGAGTCCATTCAAGGAATTTTGGATTTGGAACTTCATTGTTAGAAGAATCAACTACTGTAGCATCTGGACAAGATTGGGTGCCCTCAACATAGTCTAAGAACCCATGAGCACACAGGACATGGTGGATTTGAGTCTTCCATGTTCTGTAATTAGTGGAGTCTAGTTTAATGGTGACAAGAGAATGTATATTGGAAAGAAGAAATTGAAGAGCATAGGATAACAACATAGCTATGGGGTAGGGTCTGTTTGTGGAATGAAAAAAAAAAAAAAAAATTTACATTAGTCAAGCATGCTATGATGAACTAAAAAGAAAAGGAGAAGAAGACGTTAGTCAAGCATGGCTCTGATACCATGTTGACAAACCAGAGGCACTCTCACAGGCAATTAATAAATAAATCTCTATGTAATCTGGAGAGTCCATCTCATCTATTATTTATACTACTAATCAGTTGATTATGAGATAAGAACTAGATAAGTAATATATAATCTACCAAGTGAGCTCCTAAAGCAAATAAAATTCTATCACATAATAAACTGACATACTAGATTTACTCTTAAAGCAAATGAAATACTATTAATGATAATCACATAAGTAGATAACTCCTTCAAGCCGAGAACCACTCTAATAGTGAGAGGGCATTGAGGTTGCACACAAGATCAGATTAGTATTCTGTGGTAGGCCTGCCANTTAAAGGACATTAATCTGCATAATTTGGAACTGATTTGATAGTGATATAAAATGACTATTGAAAAGTTATGATATGACAACACACTACATAGACTGATAAAGTCACGAGATAGATTAAAGTAAATAGGACATCATACTACAGAGTTGAGAACTGATTTGACAATGACATAATGTGACAATGAAAAAATTGAGATATGACAACACACTGAATAAACTAATAAAGACACNAATAAGTTGTGGTTAGTCGGTTTGTGTTCTGCTTTTGCAAGTTCATGGGTTTTGTCCTGAATTGTCATGCCAAGTCTAATTGGGAGCTGCTGCCATTTCTTGCCATCAGGTTTTCATACTCAAGATTACGCTTGGGGATTGGCAGCTTGCTTTGGCTCATTAGGAACTTGCACTAAGCCAATGCCCCACCGTGCCCACCACCACCNACGTGGACACTAATTATATTTCTTAATTTTCATCAGAAAGATACTCATCTAATAGGTATTGTTCATTAGACAATACATTAGATCGCTCAGTAGTTGTTAACTCCCTGTCAAATGCAGTTGCCACCATGTCAGATGTTATTTGGAGCATATAATATCGACACTTACGCAACATTATACTATTATTCTCCTTTCGTACACTAACTGTTGCTTCATAGTTGACTCCATTCCTTTGGAGTATGGTAAGTGAAAGTCTATGTGGCACCGATATACTAAGTTCTCTCAGATCTGTGCATAATAACTGTGATTCATTAGCATGAAAAGTCCACTCTCGACAGAGTCTGACATAATACTCCTTTGAATAAAAAAATATCTCACTCTTTTAATCATCATCTTGTTCTTATAATAACCATACTGGTTCATGCCTACGGCTGGTATTACCTACTCGTGCTCTTGAAGTAGACATAATGCGCAATACATGTTATATTAGCCACCTTATATTATATTTTTATAATGGTTTTCATTGTCTGAATTAAATACATTTATCAGCAGTGTAGTAGTGTATAGTCACCTTTATATTTGAGTTGATGGTCAAACAGTAACAAGAAAATTGTACAGTACGTGCGACTACATACTATTACATGTCAACGAAGCCAGACACTAGTACGCAGTGACTGTGACTGCACACTAAGAAATGTAGTACATTGATTTTAATAGACCCTGATTCATCTTGCGTCATAGTGATTCACGACCCGTGATATATTTAACAGTATTAGGGTTTGTGGATGTTAACTATTGTGTAGTCATAGGATGTTAACTACTATGTAGTCATAGGATGTGGAATGTGACAACACACTAATGCATTGAAGTGCAATGTAGGGTCTTCAGTAACCTGTGCTGTTGAATAAGAAACAGTTACAATGACAGACAAATGCATCATTATCAATCGTTGTGACAACACACTAAGTTACTGTGACTAAACGCTAGTTAAATGTCAGTCTATGTGACTACAAACTGGTTCAGTGTCAGTAAGTGTCACTAGCTATTATTGTTTAGTCAATGACTGTGACTACACTATTTTGCAATGACATTCATTTAGGTTGTAGACTGTCATACTCACATAAATAAATTGTCTATAAGTTTGAACTCATGTGAAATGTTCAATGTACAATGTACAAAATTCATCTGTAAATATGAATTTTAATCCGAGAACCCTGTTTGAAACTTTGGGTTATCATTAAGTTTTAAATGATGAGTTCTTTTAACCAACGAATCCTTGATTACACTATTCACTAACAGTTACAAATACAATGATGGCGGAATGATAATATGGCTTGACAGAAAGAAAAAATCTAAACTTAGATTTATGTTTTTGCAACATAAGAAGGCCTCAACAAGTTGCCACTATTATGCCTATTACCACTCCTCAAGAAGGGAATCAGGCGATTCAAGTTAAAAACGTCAGTCCATTTGATGTTTTTAACGATAACGTCAAATGGACTGACGTTTTTAAGTTGCATAGGGCCATAGTTTCAAAGCTAAAAACGTCAGTTGATCTGATGTTTTTTGGCTTAAAAAGGTCAAACCAACTGACGTTTTCAAAACTCCATGGATTTGAGAATTACTTTCAAACCAACTCTTATTTTGGAATTTTTTTTCAAAATACTTTGGGATGGGTCAAAAGCTCTGATCTACTTGAGTCCATTCAAGGAATTTTGGATTTGGAACTTCATTGTTAGAAGAATCAACTACTGTAGCATCTGGACAAGATTGGGTGCCCTCAACATAGTCTAAGAACCCATGAGCACACAGGACATGGTGGATTTGAGTCTTCCATGTTCTGTAATTAGTGGAGTCTAGTTTAATGGTGACAAGAGAATGTATATTGGAAAGAAGAAATTGAAGAGCATAGGATAACAACATAGCTATGGGGTAGGGTCTGTTTGTGGAATGAAAAAAAAAAAAAAAAATTTACATTAGTCAAGCATGCTATGATGAACTAAAAAGAAAAGGAGAAGAAGACGTTAGTCAAGCATGGCTCTGATACCATGTTGACAAACCAGAGGCACTCTCACAGGCAATTAATAAATAAATCTCTATGTAATCTGGAGAGTCCATCTCATCTATTATTTATACTACTAATCAGTTGATTATGAGATAAGAACTAGATAAGTAATATATAATCTACCAAGTGAACTCCTAAAGCAAATAAAATTCTATCACATAATAAACTGATATACTAGATTTACTCTTAAAGCAAACGAAATACTATTAATGATAATCACATAAGTAGATAACTCCTTCAGGCCGAGAACCACTCTAATAGTGAGAGGGCATTGAGGTTGCACACAAGATCAGATTAGTATTCTGTGGTAGGCCTGCCAAAAGGTCTTGTCTGTCCTGTTTCTAAATCCTGAAGGTCTCAAGATTCTGTTCTAACTCATGTCCGATCTATTTAAAATCTTAAAATGTTGGAGGTTTGTGTTGTGTCAGTTCTAAGTTGTGGTTAGTCGGTTTGTGTTCTGCTTTTGCAAGTTCATGGGTTTTGTCCTGAATTGTCATGCCAAGTCTAATTGGGAGCTGCTGCCATTTCTTGCCATCAGGTTTTCATACTCAAGATTACGCTTGGGGATTGGCAGCTTGCTTTGGCTCATTAGGAACTTGCACTAAGCCAATGCCCCACCGTGCCCACCACCACCACAATTAAACCACTGAACCTTAACACCATCATGTAGTTTCAGAACTCTCCCCAGACAAAAGGTGAAGGTTATTAGGATGCTAATGGACAAGGGCAGAGCCAGAATTTTTGTTTATCCCGGGCTAAACTAAACATTCATACAACTAACAAAATACAAATATAAACTTATAAATATATGTACAATATTACAAATGTAAACTCATAAACACTTACTAATGAAATTGGATTATTCGATCCTTCGTAGAACAAAAGGCATCTATTATTGAATATGTATCAATTGCTTCCGTCATTTCTCTTTCAATATAGACAACTAATGAATTAGTCAAATACACATCTTCCATCTTGTTATGAAGAGTACTTTTAACATGTTTCATGCCTGAAAATGCTCTTTCTGAAGTTGCCATAGAAACGGGAAAAATTAAAATAAGACAAATCAACCTATCAATCAAATTGTAAGACTCCGCCTTATTTGTTTCTACTAAACTACGACATAATTCTGAAATTGTAGATATACTGTGAAACCTCTCATGACAAACCACATCAAATCAATAATGATCCAATTGACATTTCAAATGATGTATGTCTTGTCTGTCAAAATCAGCTACATAAAACTTCTCAGCAAGTAAACAACTGCGATCAAGATTGAAAGATTTAAAATTGTCCTGAGGATCTAAAACAGAGCTGAGCATAAGTAATTCTATTGTTTCTTCATTGAATCTACTATGTAACTCTTCATTGGAGATTAAGCTTTAACGACTTTGAAAAATTAGGCTAATGATTAGTGATTTATTTTATCACTAAAACATTTTGTAACAAAGAAATAATTTTTTTTTTGTTGATAAGTTTGAAAGAGCAATTTTAAGATGTACTCTTCATTGGAGCAATTTGTGATTAGGTTGGTAAGTTTGTAGTAGCAACCATTGATATTGGTGCCAAATTANGATGTGACAACACACTAAGTTACTGTGACTAAACGCTAGTTAAATGTCAGTTTATGTGACTACAAACTGGTTCAGTGTCAGTAAGTGTCACTAGCTATTATTGTGTAGTCAATGACTGTGACTACACAATGTTGCAATGACATTCATTTAGGTTGTAGACTGTCATACTCACATAAATAAATTGTCTATAAGTTTGAACTCATGTGAAATGTTCAATGTACAATGTACAAAATTCATCTGTAAATATGAATTTTAATCCGAGAACCCTGTTTGAAACTTTGGGTTATCATTAAGTTTTAAATGAGGAGTTCTTTTAACCAACGAATCCTTGATTACACTATTCACTAACAGTTACAAATACAATGATGGCGGAATGATAATATGGCTTGACAGAAAGAAAAAATCTAAACTTAGATTTATGTTTTTGCAACATAAGAAGGCCTCAACAAGTTGCCACTATTATGCCTATTACCACTCCTCAAGAAGGGAATCAGGCGATTCAAGTTAAAAACGTCAGTCCATTTGATGTTTTTAACGATAACGTCAAATGGACTGACGTTTTTAAGTTGCATAGGGCCATAGTTTCAAAGCTAAAAACGTCAGTTGATCTGATGTTTTTTGGCTTAAAAAGGTCAAACCAACTGACGTTTTCAAAACTCCATGGATTTGAGAATTACTTTCAAACCAACTCTTATTTTGGAATTTTTTTTCAAAATACTTTGGGATGGGTCAAAAGCTCTGATCTACTTGAGTCCATTCAAGGAATTTTGGATTTGGAACTTCATTGTTAGAAGAATCAACTACTGTAGCATCTGGACAAGATTGGGTGCCCTCAACATAGTCTAAGAACCCATGAGCACACAGGACATGGTGGATTTGAGTCTTCCATGTTCTGTAATTAGTGGAGTCTAGTTTAATGGTGACAAGAGAATGTATATTGGAAAGAAGAAATTGAAGAGCATAGGATAACAACATAGCTATGGGGTAGGGTCTGTTTGTGGAATGAAAAAAAAAAAAAAAAATTTACATTAGTCAAGCATGCTATGATGAACTAAAAAGAAAAGGAGAAGAAGACGTTAGTCAAGCATGGCTCTGATACCATGTTGACAAACCAGAGGCACTCTCACAGGCAATTAATAAATAAATCTCTATGTAATCTGGAGAGTCCATCTCATCTATTATTTATACTACTAATCAGTTGATTATGAGATAAGAACTAGATAAGTAATATATAATCTACCAAGTGAACTCCTAAAGCAAATAAAATTCTATCACATAATAAACTGATATACTAGATTTACTCTTAAAGCAAACGAAATACTATTAATGATAATCACATAAGTAGATAACTCCTTCAGGCCGAGAACCACTCTAATAGTGAGAGGGCATTGAGGTTGCACACAAGATCAGATTAGTATTCTGTGGTAGGCCTGCCAAAAGGTCTTGTCTGTCCTGTTTCTAAATCCTGAAGGTCTCAAGATTCTGTTCTAACTCATGTCCGATCTATTTAAAATCTTAAAATGTTGGAGGTTTGTGTTGTGTCAGTTCTAAGTTGTGGTTAGTCGGTTTGTGTTCTGCTTTTGCAAGTTCATGGGTTTTGTCCTGAATTGTCATGCCAAGTCTAATTGGGAGCTGCTGCCATTTCTTGCCATCAGGTTTTCATACTCAAGATTACGCTTGGGGATTGGCAGCTTGCTTTGGCTCATTAGGAACTTGCACTAAGCCAATGCCCCACCGTGCCCACCACCACCACAATTAAACCACTGAACCTTAACACCATCATGTAGTTTCAGAACTCTCCCCAGACAAAAGGTGAAGGTTATTAGGATGCTAATGGACAAGGGCAGAGCCAGAATTTTTGTTTATCCCGGGCTAAACTAAACATTCATACAACTAACAAAATACAAATATAAACTTATAAATATATGTACAATATTACAAATGTAAACTCATAAACACTTACTAATGAAATTGGATTATTCGATCCTTCGTAGAACAAAAGGCATCTATTATTGAATATGTATCAATTGCTTCCGTCATTTCTCTTTCAATATAGACAACTAATGAATTAGTCAAATACACATCTTCCATCTTGTTATGAAGAGTACTTTTAACATGTTTCATGCCTGAAAATGCTCTTTCTGAAGTTGCCATAGAAACGGGAAAAATTAAAATAAGACAAATCAACCTATCAATCAAATTGTAAGACTCCGCCTTATTTGTTTCTACTAAACCACGACATAATTTTGAAATTGTAGATATACTGTGAAACCTCTCATGGCAAACCACATCAAATCAATAATGATCCAATTGACATTTCAAATTATGTATGTCTTGTCTGTCAAAATCAGCTACATAAAACTTATCAGCAAGTAAACAAATGCGATCAAGATTGAAAGATTTAAAATTGTCCCGAGAATCTAAAGCAGAGCTGAACATAAGTAATTCTATTGTTTCTTCATTGAATCTACTATGTAACTCTTCATTGGAGCTTAAGCTTTAACGACTTTGGGAAATTAGGCTAAAGATTAGTGATTTATTTTATCACTAAAACATTTTGTAACAAAGAAATAATTATTTTTTTGTTGATAAGTTTGAAAGAGCAATTTTAAGATGTACTCTTCATTGGAGCAATTTGTGATTAGCTTGGTAAGTTTGCAGTAGCAACCATTGATATTGGTGCCAAATTAGCCCAGAAATGACCACTAAGCCCAATACCAATGAGACAGATCAATGTTATATATTGGGTCTGGNGGTTGGTAAGTTTGTAGTAGCAACCATTGATATTGGTGCCAAATTAGCCCAGAAATGACCACTAAGTCCAATACCAATGAGATAGATCAATGTTATATATTGGGTTTTTGGTTGGCTTAGCCTTTTATTTTGTTGATCTTAGATTGACTTGTCCAATGTAAAACAAAAATTGGTCTGATACCATGGTGCATGTTGGGCTAATAATTGCAATACATATAAAAGTGATAATTTTTTTTTTTTAACTTTGGGCTTCAGCCCACCGGAACCCACTAACAGCTACGTCCTTGCTAATGGAAGGGATGTAGAGAAGTGATTGGTGGTCATTGGTACAACACTACACCTTATAATGGTGGAGAGTTAGAATGTGTGTGGGAGGGGGNCTGAGAACCCTGTTTGAAACTTTGGGTTATCATTAAGTTTTAAATGAGGAGTTCTTTTAACCAACGAATCCTCGATTACACTATTCACTAACAGTTACAAATACAATGATGGCGGAATGATAATATGGCTTGACAGAAAGAAAAAATCTAAACTTAGATTTACGTTTTTGCAACATAAGAAGGNCTTGTAAATGTCTTCAATTGATTAAATTCAGATATTACACGGTCAATTGAAAAAATGAATTTGCAATTTATCTTTATCGGTTACGGAATCAAATTTCAGCAACCAACCAATCCACCAATCATTACAAACCGTACAAAAACTCTTCATCATTTGCATGTACAAGTCATTTAGCAATCAATGTACCACCCAGGGCCGCTCCAGCCCTATGCAAGTGAGGCGATCTCTTAGGGCCCCCACTCCCGTAGGGTCCCATACACACATTTCTTGCAAAATTATATGACTGAATTTTAAAAAGAATGTAAAAAATTTGGAATATTATGTGAAACTCACAGATAAAAAAAATGACTAATATTTTTCTTTAAATCATATATATATTCAAAAAAGAAGAATAAAAGATCCTACTATATTATTGTGCAAAAAAATTATAATACTTTTGCTTCATTATCTCTCTAAAGGGAAATGTTCTTTAGACTTTATTTGAAAAATTTATTTAGGAATTTAATGTCGTATAACCATTAAATTAATTGTGATTGAATTACTGTACAAGAATTGGCACATAAAAAAGACCTTTGAACTATCCCATTTACACATCGAACAACGTAATGGGTTCTCTAGCATTAGATAAGGTCTTTTTCCTTGCTTTCTTGCTCCCAATTTACATATCTTTCTCTACCACCATTGTTGCTTCTGCTTCTGCTTCTACTGAAGAAGCTAATGCTCTCCTCAAATGGAAAGTTACCCTTCAAAATAGCTCTCGGCTATCTTCATGGACACTTTCTCCTAATGACACCTCCAATTCTTCTATCCCTCCAAAGCCCAGTGCAAGCCATTGCACTTGGTTTGGAGTTTCATGCAATGACCATGGAAGCGTCATTAGATTGAACCTCACAACTTCAGGTCTAAATGGTACGCTCTACGACTTCCCATTCTCGTCTCTCCCTAATCTTGCATATCTCGAAATCAGTCNAAGGTACGCTCTACGACTTTCCATTCTTGTCTCTCCCCAATCTTGCATATCTCGAAATCAGTCTGAATGAACTCTTCGGTCTAATCCCACCTCAAATAGGTCAGCTCTCCCAACTCATTTATCTTGATTTCTCTGTCAATCAACTTTCCGGAATAATACCACCAGAGATTGGCCTGCTAAAAAATCTTCAGACCCTCCATTTGGTTGAAAATTCTTTAAATGGCTCGATACCTCAAGAAATTGGCCAGCTAAAATCACTGACTGAACTTGCTCTGTATACCAACAATCTCAATGGTAACATTCCTGCGTCCATTGGAAGTTTAAGCGAGTTAGCTTACTTGTATCTATATCAAAATAACCTTTCTGGTTCCATTCCTCCAGAGATGGGAAATCTTTTCAATCTTGTTGAACTCGATATAGACTCCAATTACCTAACAGGTCCCATCCCATCCAATTTTGGAAACTTAAATAAGCTAACTATGCTACATTTGTTCCATAATGCACTTTCTGGTTCGATTCCCCCAGAGATTGGGAAGTTGAAATCGCTTTATAGTCTAAGCCTTCATACAAATAACCTTTCTGGCTCAATCCCTTCATCATTTGGTGACCTAAGCTCCCTCAATATTCTGCATCTTTACGCTAATCAACTTTCTGGTTTCATTCCTAGAGAGTTGGGGAATTTGAAATCCCTCA
>CAUOFW020002502.1:1667900-1731586 GCA_963454935.2 Ilex paraguariensis | reverse complement strand
AACACCAATATCATGTCCTATATGTACGAGTGTCATATGAATAATCTTAACCACATTTTAACACATTTCATGGTTAATTATATCATGAGCATATAATTTTTATAAATTCTCATCATGTCAATATATTATGAGCATGTATCAACTTCTGCATTTAACAACAATTTTCTCCAAGCATGTTATCACATAATCTCATGAAATTAACACACTTTATTTCGCATAGGCATTTTATCAAACACCTTCAAGTTACCAAATCATGTAAAATGTCATTTCCATCACATAACTCAAAAAAAATCAGATTAAATGATTTTCATATACTCAATTATCAAAACATTCAAGAAATCACAAACTATCAATTTCTAATTACCAATTCATACTAGAATTGAGTTTACCCATTTTCATTAAACCAACTACAATAGGCAAGTGTTAAAAAATACATAATAACTCACTCATTTCATATATTCATCTTAGGTTGGAAATAAACCTAATTAGGATGAAAACTCTACCTCTTGAAGCGTAATACAACCGTAGAAGGCTCCATGAACACAATCCAAGCTCTAATCCAAGCTTTCCCCAAAATATCGTTTTTGAAACTTCAGTGAAATCCTTTTTTTAGGTATGTAGGCACAGCCCTCGTCGTATAAATAGACTTTAACTCTTGGCCCGAAAGATTCTGACCGACAGAACTCTGTAGATTGTAGAGATAAGCCTTGAATCTCTCTTTTTTTCCTTCATTCCCCCTCTTCCTCTCTTCTAACGTGAACCCACTGGATTCAGCAGAGAATTCTGTCTAAAAATCAGATTTTTTGTTCCTATTTATATCATTTAATGTTTGGTCCATGTCGCGTCATGCATTCCCTATTTTCGGGTTCGTTTTCGTCCCGGTTTATATTTTTATATGAACTTTCTTTTAATTATAATAAAATTTTAGAAATTTTATTTTTGGGACATTTTTTTTTTTGAGGTCACCTGACACCCGTCACCTCAAAAAACCTACAAAATTGATTATCTTGAAATTCGACGAAAATTATCTAGGTAACTAGATTTCACGAGACGAATCCAATGGTGAGGTCCATTTCATCATCCGAACTCTAGAGAAATACAGGTTTTCAACCCGCACTATAGTGGTAAATTACCGTTTTGTCATTTTTCATAAAAAGTTCAAATTTTTCTGGGTTTTACATTCTTCCCCCTTAAAAGAATTTCTTCCCCTAAATTCACACACTCATACACATTTAATCGCATGCGTATATAACAAGTAATAGAGTACTTATGATTACAATTATGTACCTCCATCCTCAAACAAGAACGGATAATTGGTATGTATAGTGTCCTCACGCTCCCACGTCGCTTCCTTCACACCTCGGTGCTATCACAGCACCTTCACTAGCTTTACGGTCTCACCTCGCAAAACCTACTCCCGACTATCCATGATATGCATCAGTCCCTCAAGGTCTGGAGAACAACCCTCAAGTGGCCTCATGTTCATCTTCAAACTTAGGGTAGATCAGAATGTCATCAACAAAGACTATAACAAACTGATCTAGGTAGGGTTGGAACACCCTATGCATGAGATCCATAAATATCGTCGAGGCATTCATCAATCCAAAAGGCATAATTGTGAACTCAAAATGTCCATACCGTGTCCTAAATGCCGTCTTAGGGATATCTATCTCCTTACTTCTCAACTGATGGTATCCCGTGCGTAGATCTATCTTGAAGTAGACCCACGGCCCTCTCATTTGTTCAAACAAGTCATCAATCCTTGGCAAAGGGTATCTAGTCTTGATAGTAATCCAATTCGACTGCCGATAGTCTATATATGGTTGAAAAGTCTTATCTTTCTTCTTGTAAAATAATACTGGCGCGCCTCAAGGTGAGGTGCTCGGTCTAATGAACCCTTGTCCATTAATTTTCTTTTTTCAATTGGACTTTGAGTCCTTGTAACTCTGTAAGTGTCATTCTATGCAGAGTTATAGAAATGAGCGATGTACTGGAGTGCAACTCAATAGTGAAATCAACATCTCTATGTGGAGATAATCTCAATAATTCGTCCAAACAAACGTCTTCATACTCACAAACTACCCGAGATAGACCCAATTCCTGTCACGCCTCGTTCTCTAGGGTAAGGCTCGCAAGCGAACTCATCAACTACCAGTGCCAACGGGAATCGTCCACTACTTGGGGTAAAGCATCAAGCTTCTCCCTCTGAAATTTGAAACAAACTTCATCCGGCGTATAAGCAGTGACTCTCTTCCGATCATAATCAATGACGACTCGATGTGCCGTCAACCAATCCATCCCAAGGATGACATCAAACTCTAACATGTCTATGACCCTAAGGTCCACTGTAAGTAGAATTCTGAGATCTCTAGCTCACAACCTGACATATCTGGTCAATGCACACCTAGCCCCTAAGGTTGACTTTTCCCATAAGGACTCTTTTAGGGTTACGATTTCTAAATCTATTTCATGCACAAAATATGAAACATAATGGTATATGACAAGCTGAAGTCAAATGATACATGTGCCCATAAACAGGGAAGTAAGAAATGTATTGTGTGTTGTAGACTGATCCATCGACTCATTCTACGGTGCAACGTTAAAGACCATATCCTACGTCCCCAATGTTGCTGCCTGAAAGTCCTTTCCTTGGTCTGGGCCCACATCTTGGCTCATCCGGCTTGATTGTGGAGTCTTCGAACGTGAAGTACTAGGGGCTTGGACAACACCCTGTAGTTGGAACAGATATCCCTGGTCCATAATGGGGCAGGGAGGAACAATGTGTACTTATGTGAGTCTCACTGATGACTGGGATTGAGATGTCTTGGAACTCCGTGAGCTTTGCCTCAGGGAACAATTCTTCCTCATGCGGCCCCGCTATTGACAATAGAAACATATCATTTGGTCTCCTTGAAACATCTCCATGAATTTCTTCCCTCATTGGGACAAACGACCCTAAGCTTGGCTTTGCCCCTGTGGGCTGGATGCCCTCTGCTTTTTTCATAAACGTTGGTGGACCATGGAACTTAAACTCATTTGGCATTTATCTGTGATAGGTTAGCAATCATCCTACTCATAGCCTCTATAACGGCTTGTTAGTCAAAAGCCGGTGTTGATTGGTGGTTGTTTTGTTCACTGCCTTGGTCGCATCCTCTTCTTCTATTTGCCATCTACACACATGTCAATTAACAATAGAGTACTAATTTAGTATCCCAAGATATAGATTAAGTTCAAATTTTGAGATTTCTCTCCTTGTCTCACTAGTAGTGTGTGTCACTCACCAGTAGATATCTACACCCTGAACCATCTCGTTTATTCTTTTTCCGACCACCAAAGTTATGTTCGCTAACCCTAATGAGTCTTTTCCATACACATTCAATCATGCATGTTGTCCACATAACATATAACACATAACATGTAGCATTTAAAGCACACAACATGTAATATACAATAGATGCAATGGTCTAGACCCATGTCTCGCAAATCATGGGTAAGTCGAGAATCTAAGCTCTGATATCAAGTTATGCGGTGGTGCGGAGCCAAGATTTCGTTTTAGAGAAATAAAATAAGAATCTCAAATTCACGAATTAATTTATAGAATTTCAAAGTATAATAATGATAAATAAAATTACAACATAAAAAAATAGTATTAATTCTATATCATAGTAGAATACGACATTCTTTAAAATCACAAAATCGTCTATAATCGATTCTATGCTAAAGTTTTTAAAAAATTTCTTTCGACGTATGCAATCAAAGAGTCTGTGACAAAATAATATTTCATTTTGTTGTGAGATTTAAGTGAAATTACTGTTCATCTTGTTTAAAAATTTGAGGCTTTGAAAAAACATAAAGCACTTTTGGGATAACACATTTTAGCATTTACCAATTGTTTCAAAAAGTCCAATAATAGAACATTTGTTTTAATGGATAATAAAAGTAAGTGAGTAACGAACTTACAAAGAATAAAATATGTGGGTTAATTTAATAAGATTTTTATGATATTAAAAACACTGTTTATTTGGGTCTTAGTCTATTTGTAGTGATAATACCGAGCTCAAAATAAATATTTAAACATTAGTATAAATGGGATAAGGTAAACTCATACATTATTTTATCTAATCCCTCTAGCCTAATACCTAAGTAAACAAACCTTTAATAAAATTTGAGCAATCTTATTTGAATAAAATTTATTGACTTAATCATTTATAATTATTGAATTCATAATGGACTCAGTATTCGTTCAAACTCCCAACTTATTTAATATGTGTGATAAATTAAATTAAATTAATATATTATGTTAACAAATTAGATCTAAATAGCATTATTGACACATTTTTTATAAAAAAAAAAAAAAAGTTAATTGTACTAGAGGTCCCCCAAAGTATAAAATTTGTTTTATTTTGGTCTCTAATATTTCAATTGCATTATTTTGGTCCATGCAGTATTGAATATATTTCTATGTGGTCCTTCAAGTAGACAACGCCAAAATTATTAATAATTTTTTAATCATAAACTTGTCATGTGATACTTAAATATGAAAAAAAAAATAATTTTGATAGTTCTTAACCAAAATTTGAATAGTTCTTGACCAAATATGTATAATATGGATAACTCTTGACCAAAATTTGGATAACTCATTATAAAAAATGTGTAATTCGGGTAACCCTTTAACTAAAATTTGGGTAAAAATTTGATAAAAAGTTATCTAAATTATTTTTTTACTCATATTTAAGTATTATGTGATAATTTCATAATCAAAAATTATTATTAATCTGGATGTTGTCTGTTTGAGAAATTATATAAAAAATATATTAAATATATCCGAGATTAAAATAATGTAATTAAAATATTAAAAATTAAAATAAAAAAAATTAGCTGTAGTGTAATTAACCCAAAAAAAAATTGAGAAGTATAATATTTTTCGTTGGATTTTTCGATTCGGTGTTGGACCCACCTATGCAATAGACTATAGTACACGTGGCAAGAGATAACAATTTAAAAAGTGGTTTTTCTCCGATCCCAATGTCGTTGTCCTTGCCATAAAGAGGAAGGGCACGTCTCAGCTATTCTCACACTCTCTCACTTACTCGCTTTCGGTTTTCCACAGAGACAACAATGTCGACTCTGATTGTTCCGGCACAGGTTCCCTCCGTCGCCGACGACTGTGAACAACTTCAAAAAGCCTTCAAAGGTCTGTCAGTACAATTTTGATTTGGTGGTAGGAATCATTTAGAGGGTCTGATAGAGATCAAGATCTTTGTAGTGCGATCAGGTCGAGACAGACTGACGTTTCTCGATGAGATCTTGTATTTTCAATTACATATAGCGACTTTTTGTATTTACGTGTTAAAAATGCTTGATCTCTCTGTTCTATGATTGATGAACGGTTTCTGGATATAAATCACGTGTTGGGTTAACTGTTGATTTATTTTTTTCGATCAGTGATCAGAGTGTATTGGATCTTATAATTTGTGTGTAATTATGAGATCTTGTCTGCCTTGATCTGATCTATGATGTTTTTTAGTGAGATCTTTTCTGCCTTGATCTGATCTGTGATGTTGTTTAGTGAGATATTGTCTCGTTGTGTTTGATTTTATCTTGTCAATTAAATACTGAGCATGTGCAGATGTATATTTGTTGAGCTATAAATGGCTGTCGGTATTGTTGAAGTATGTTGTTGCGCCACCCTATCCTGCCTAAGCTTTTTGAGCCAGTTGGTTGTGATCGTGTGTGCGTCTGTGTTAATTGCAATTTTGGTTTGTTATTGATAGTTTTGAACGACTAAGAGCAGTCACATAAGGTGGCAGACTTTTCACAATTGCATCAAACTAACCTCCGGGCCTATGCATCAAAATTGCCTTGCCATTTGGCAAATGGTTGTGAAATGGTTATGTTTTCGTTGATTACAGTATCCTTTTCTCTTGTTGAATTTTCTGCTCAGTCAACTCAATTTTCCTTTTTTGGGTAAGTAACTCGCTCAATTTTCCTTTTTGTGCAAGTAACTCGCCCAATTTTCACCCTCGCAATTTCGCTGAAAGAAGCAGCAGAAAAAAGATGCTCGAAAATTTTGTAGTAGACCTTTTTGAGGCTTTTCTTCTTTCAGTTACTTATTATTTCTAAGATATCAAAAGCAGATCATAGGTTAAAAACTAACTTAGAATTTCTGATGTTGCATGCTATTGAACATCATAATATGGTTAAAAATGGGTGTGGCCAAATTTTATCTACATTTAGAAATGGGTATATACCATTTGATCTATGGTTCTCTCGGATGTCATTGGTTCTTTCATAGTCTCTTCCTCCTTTGAGATTAATTTTAGCTATTAATTGAATCTTTTGCAGGATGGGGAACAAATGAGGGTTTGATAATATCCATTTTGGCTCATAGAAATGCTGCTCAACGCAAGTTAATCCGACAGACTTATGCTGAAACTTATGGAGAAGACCTCCTCAAAGCACTAGAGAAGGAACTTACGAATGATTTTGAGGTTGCTTCTTCCATGCATCTTTTTCTTTTTGGTACATTAAATTTTAGTCATAAGTTCCTTATAAGGGCAAAGGGCTGGGTTCCAGTAAATCTTAATGGAGGGTATCACAACATTTTTAGTTTACACCGATGCAGTTAGACTAAATAGCATTGACCATCACCTCCAGTTAATTTTGATTAGAACAAAGAAGCAAATTGTGTTTATGTACAACAAAGCTAATTCACTTGCTTTCCCAAATATATTATATCAGAGGTTGGTACTGCTCTGGACACTTGATCCTCCTGAACGTGATGCATTTTTGGCTAATGAAGCCGCAAAGAGGTGGAAATCAAGCAATCTGGTTCTGGTTGAAATAGCTTGTACAAGGTCTTCACATGAACTGCTTTTGGCAAGGCAAGCTTATCATACTCGTTTCAAGAGATCCCTTGAAGAGGATGTCGCATATCACACAACTGGTGACTTCCGCAAGGTAGAACCAATATATCTTTTTTTGATGTCAATAAATTTAGTGCTATTCACGTAATATACATGCTTTTTCTTTAGAAGATATATTTTTACGTGGTAAGAAAATTCTTGTTCTTTCCTCTTGCACCAGCACAAGTATAACTTTCAAATGAGTGCTTAGATTTCTCTTGCCAATCTGAAACCTAACTTGTTTTGTAAATAAGTAATCCTTAGGTGGGGTTTCCGCAAAGAACCATATTGTACATACATTAGATCATTGTCCATGTAAACGATGATATGGCCAATTAATTGGCTTTTATTGTAAATTTGTTGTTTGAACGAGGTAATGTATTAGCATGGCAAGCAAATCTTTTTCAATTGAGAGTTGTTCACATTATTTCATTCATGGAAAGTTCTACTGGATTAATTGGCTTTCATTCTAAATTTGTTGTTTGAAGGAGTTAATGTATTGACACGGCAAGCACATCTTTTAATTGAGATTTTCCGAAACTCTTTTATTAATGGAAAGTTAGACAGCTTTTTATTTTTCTGTTTCTTGCTTCCAGCTTTTGGTACCTCTTGTGAGCTCGTATCGGTATTCGGGCGACGAGGTGAACATGACTCTTGCGAAATCCGAGGCTAAAATACTCCATGAGAAAATTGGGGATAAGGCTTGCAACCATGATGATGTCATCAGGATTCTGACTACAAGGAGCAAAGCACAAATCAATGCCACTCTGAATCAATACAAAAATGCATTCGGGGTTGATCTAAACAAGGTATACATATAAACTGTGTTCGATTGAGATACTTCTAGGCAGATATCCTTTTCGACATAAACCTATTATTTATTTTTTGTACCCTTTGCAATTGATATTGCATCACGCCATCTAGATGTTATTTATGGGCGCATAGTGTTTTGCCTGGAAATGGAGGAGATATTTTGTCCAGGACATTGTTGTCATAGAATTGAGAAGTATAAAAGCAATGATACTCTGTATCAAAGCATTCCAATTGGTAGATCAGGCTATTCCTTCTCAACACAAATCTAGTTAGGCTGATGATCATCATCCATATATTCCACTTCAGAGGATCAGATACTGGTTTTTCAAAAAATATTGGATCGGTTGATGCTACTGCAGACTGTTAGTCTCTTGGTTATGAAGGTTACCGACTATATTCTCGTCTACACAACCCTCCTTACCAAAGCTTTGTTTAAATTTACAAACAAGGTTACCTGATCATCAGGAACACTGATTTTATGCAGGATTTGGAAGCTGACCCCAAGGATGAGTTCCTTGCAATACTAGGAGCCACTGTGAAATGCTTGACCTACCCTGAGAAGTATTTTGAGGAGACTCTTCGGCTCGCAATCAACAAGCTAGGAACAGATGAAGGTGCTCTCACTAGAGTCATCGTTACAAGGGCTGAGTTCGACATGAAGATTATCAAGGATGAGTACCAGAAAAGGAATAGTGTCCCCCTAGATCGCGCCATTGCCAAGGATACCAAGGGAGACTATGAGAAATTGCTCCTGGCTCTAATCGGACATGAAGATGCTTGAAACAGGCTTAAGCTGTTCTACCATATTTTGCTTGTGTTCCTGGCAAATATATATGCCACCCTGCTTTTGTTAGTGAACTACGTCCTGCCATGGACAGCCTTGTAGTTGTCTTTGTGTGTGTGTCGGTTTTCTTTTTCTTTTTCTTTTTCTTTTCCTTTTCCTTTTTTTTTTTTGTTGGGTGTGAGTTTTGCGTGTTTGGTTTTATAATCTATCCCTTCGTGGAAGTACTTAAATTATATGTACTCTTTGGAGCTAAGTTTATCTACACATAATAAAACTTAGCAATTTTAAGAATACTTTTGTTTTTTTTTTTTGTGTTCGCTTGCAATGNGGTGTGAGTTTTGCGTGTTTGGTTTTATAATCTATCCCTTCGTGGAAGTACTTAAATTATATGTACTCTTTGGAGCTAAGTTTATCTACACATAATAAAACTTAGCAATTTTAAGAATACTTTTGTTTTTTTTTTTTGTGTTCGTTTGCAATGGTTACTCTTTCGAGTTCAGCGGCAAGTCATGGCTTGAACTGGATTAGAGTATGTTTTTAAAAAAATAAGGGTGGCTAACCCTTAAGGACTATGAGAAGAAATTAAATCTGAGATTTTTGAATTTCAAATGCTAAATTAAATTAGTGAACTACACGTAATGGATGATTCTAAGAATGCCTTGTTTATTAGTTGTTGAGTAAAAAACACGAGAATTTTCAGCATTAAGTGCATGGTCTAGTGACAGCTGAACATAGAGCTAAGACAGTCAAGCTTACTTCTCCATTCAATAGAAGTCCAAGGAGGCTTCAACAAAGGAGAAATATGTAAAAAAAAAAGTCTGATTATGTCTATTTCTAATCCTAGAAGGACTGTAACGACACAAGGATTCATATGTAAATATAGTATCTATTTAGATACATTCAAATGATCCCTTCTCATAAGGAGAATGTACATACCCTTATTCTAGTCTGGGTGCCATAAGAGTGGGGTTTTAGCCATTTGATATTCTTAGGGGTATCCCGTGCAATGCATGACGCATGAGTGATTGAACAAATTTATTGTGGTTAAAATATAGATTTAAATTTACCGTAATTAAAAAATTAAAATATAAATTATAAGATAAGGGATCAAGTATAAACAATGTAGACTGTTGTTGTGATTTATGTTCAGAAATTCAAGTCGAAGAACATTGGTCAATCTTATTTGGCAATGAAATTTCTTTCTAATATTTAGATCTAATTTGCTGACATTCAAACTATTATATTAGTAGCGGACCCCAATTGATACTAGGGTTCGCTATTAATTCAAAGTTTATAAATAATTAGGTCAATAAATTATGTCTAAATAGCAGCATTGCTCATTTCTTTTACCATATAATCCGTTAATAACTGAATATTCGATCCAATCTAAAAATTTGAATTTCAACACATGTATTCAAAGGAAGGATGATAGTAAAAAATTTGAATTTGAACACTCATTCTTTATTTTTTTTTTTACTTAAAGGAAGGATGATAGTAAAAAATTTGAATTTGAACACTCATTCTTTATTTTTTTTTTACTTAAAGGAAGGATGATAGTAAAAAATATATTTAACTTAATGAAAAATTACTAACCAAAATTCTTTGCTGAATCACCATAATAAACCACACTGACGTAATTCACACCAAAACCAAATCCCTTCTATCCATTTCATCAGAACCCTAACGATCGCTTTGTCGATCAACAGTAATTGTATCCTCAGGAGCATCAGATTATCGACCAGAGAACTACTCTTAGTAGTTTGACTGATACTGCTGAGTCGTTCAGTAGGCCCCGACGGCGTAAGGCAGTTGCTTTGCCGTCGCGGAAACACCCTCGGTTGCCACACACACACACACACACACACACACACACACACAGAAGGAGAGAATGAACCTTTATGATACAAGGTTGAGACATCGGAGCACTTAATCACCGACTGTCGGCGTCGATGGAGCCCACAACTGGTCTGAAGAATATGAAAAAGAAGGGTTTCAGTTAATTTAGAAAATTTTAGGGGAAGAGAGAATGAAATCAACGGGGCTTAGTACGCTGATCATAAAAAGTTTTTTTTTTTTTTTNGAAGAATATGAAAAAGAAGGGTTTCAGTTAATTTAGAAAATTTTAGGGGAAGAGAGAATGAAATCAACGGGGCTTAGTACGCTGATCATAAAAGGTTTTTTTTTTTTTTTAATCAAAGGATTGCAACGACACTTACACTTAAAATCCTAAGTGTCGAAGAATCCATATAACCCACACATACTCAAAAGGCTAGAGAATACCATGTCAAATTAAACCATGATTTTTCATTAGAGAATGAAACATAAACATTTAAAACAATATGTTGGTTCGCTTAAGTTACGATGGTCGGTATTCGAGTTTCAAGAAGTAATCGGCATAAATTTAGACACGTTATAACAAAAAAAAAATTAATTGTATTAAAGGTTCTTAAAATATAGAATTTTTTATTTTAGTCTCTAATATTTTAATTACACCATTTTAATTCCTAAAATATTGAATATATTTTTTATAATCCTTTAAGTAGATAGCATTTAAATTATTAAAGATTATTTATTATAAACACGTGATATCTAAATATAAGTAAAAAATATTTTGAATAATTTTTAATCAAAATTTGAATAGCTATTAACAAATAATGTGTAATTTGGATAACTCTTTACTAAAATTGAGATAGCTCATTATTAAAATTGTGTAGTTTGGATAATTTTTTGACCAAAATTTAGGTAAAAATTTGATGAAGAGTTATTCAAATTATTTTTTTTTTGTCAATATTAGATATTATGTGACAAATTTATAATAAAAAAAACGTTAGCAATATGAACATTATCTGTTTGAAGAACTACATAAAAATATATTTAATACTTCAAGAACTAAAATGATATAATTAAAATATTGAATATTAAAATAAAATAAATCTTATACTTTAAGAATCTTGGTGTAATTAATCCCACAAAAAAAAAAAAAAAAATTCTATGTTGGACTTTCAGGGCCAAGCCCAAAATTTTTTAGTATGACCTTCAAGAATCCAAGCCAACTAATAGTCGATTAAGCTTTGGGCTTAAAGTGGCTAGGGGTCGCGTGTTTACAGGCCCCATTAGCATAAATTATGACGTAAACTCCACTCATTAGGTAGACATTAAGGGCCGTATTTCGAAGTGTCAATGCGCTACGAACACGGTACAAAATTAAAAAATTTGACTCTTTTTAAACTGCCCATTTCATAAACAAAAAAATACAACATGACACAATTAATAAATAAATTAAATATAAATAAAGTCAATCAAAATAAATATACGATATAACACATTTATATACTATTAATACATGATTCATAAATAATATAAATTTGATATAATACAGTTCGTTTGATACGAATTAATAAACGAATCAGATGTATAGAATATTTTTTGACAAAAATCTGATAAGACTCAACAAAAACTCAATCTCACCCGATATCTCCGAAGTGCAATGGAGGCCACCAATCTAAAGCATGGTTATCATGGTTTGGCAATAGCATCGATGTATGCTGTTTTGTTATACTTGGGATTATACCAAGAAGTTTCATAGCCTTTTGTTGTATCTTATCAAGAAAGCATTTATGTTCAGTTTTCTAAGCAATGATCATACTATATTGCATCAAGATCATTTCTGTAGCATCCCTGAAATCAAAAGGAAACAGAATCTAGAAAGAAAGATCAAATAGGTCGCGCGAATATGATGCGTACATAGCACATAGACATTAACAGAAAACACAAATAGAGCAACGAATTTATACAAGTCGAAGCAGAAACAAACCATTCTGATCGTATAGTCATAGTCATAGTCATGTTAATTAAGAGATTAGCTCGAGANTTTGTTTTATTTAACGTTGCACACATTTATGTTCATCAGCAAGACAGAGTCTCCACAATCACGAAAAAGGTGTAGCACGGAATTGAAGGATGGTACTCCAAAGAAACAGAAGCAGTGTAATTGCAAAAGTTCTCGTTGCTTAAAGTTGTAAGTTCTTAGCCTGGGTTCTGTGTTGTTTTAGCATCACACAGCTGAACTTGCCTCTTCATGTAAAGGGATCTTATGATCTATCAAGAGGAAGAAGATGATTTTCTCAGTATTAAACCATAGATAAAATCTGAGCAGTTGAATTTACCCTCATACAGCTCATCTCCTTCCTTTAAATTGCTCAGTTTGGGACAACAAAGGAACTGCTTAAATTATCTGCAGTAGTATTGCAGTGCTAACGACTGGATTTTGTCATGCAGCAAAAAAGTATCTAATGATTTTGTGCAAGTTCTAACTTCTTGGAAGTAATTTTTGTGTGAGGGTATAGGGTCACGACATGAGCTCTCTCTCCTTAAAAAGTCTCTTTCCTCCGCTGACATTTTCATTGATCAAACCAACTGTGCACAAGTTAGAGTAGGTAGTTCATTTTTTTTCCCTTTTCAGATTAGCTATATACTCGTTATTCGAAATTTGGTCATAGAACACCCAAAGATCATTTTATTAGTGATTCATGTTAAAACCAATAAAATTTCTTTTAAAGAAATGCACATCGCAAAATGTAAAATCCTGTTTCATTCTGCTCTTATAACACCATTGGAGTTGTAAGATTGCATAATGTTGCACACCAGCATACAGTAAGCCATAGATACCTCCCTTCCGGTTTACCTTTTTGCTTCGCTAAGAATCTTTGATTGAGTTCGTAAGTACACTCATATACCTAGTGTTGTTCAAGTACAGATAAATTGTTCAGAAGCTAATCTTAACAATCACCAGGTACTGTGAATGTTTTTCTTCTGGGGTTTATTGTGCTGGTTGCAACTGCACAAATTGTCACAATATTGTTGAGTATGAGGCTACTAGGCAAGAGGCAGTTAGAGCAACCTTAGAGAGAAATCCAAATGCATTCAGACCAAAGATTGCTAACAGTCCACATGGAGCAAACGTCGGCAGGGTATGGAACCTAAGTTCCTCAGTTTTTGTTGCAATGTTATCTACCTTCTGAGGTTAATTTCTAAACTGTAAACTGCTTATGTAGTGCTTTGCATAAATGTTTACCTAAATGATCAGGTTGTCAACCTAAAAACTGGTAGGTTAAAGTATGACATGCCTTAATGTTTTGAGTTATACCGTTTGCCTTCTAACTGCTACAGAGTAATACCAGGAAGACACAGGTGAGGTTACAATGGTTGGGAAACACAACAAAGGATGTAACTGCAAGAAATCTGGGTGTCTGAAGAGGTATTGTGAGTGTTTCCAGGCCAACATTTTGTGCTCTGAAAATTGTAAATGCATGGACTGCAAGAACTTTGAAGGAAGTGAAGAGAGAAAAACTCTTTTTCATGGTTACCATGCCAATGTCATGGCCTCTATCCAACAGGAGGCTAATGCGGCTATTAATAGTGCTGTTGGATATTCTGTTTTTGGGACGTCTACAGAAACCAAGAGGAGGAATTATCGACAACTAATATTTGTATCACGTTCCAATGATCAACCTAATAACAAGATCGCACAATTTCAGCGGGTATTCTCTTATAAGCACTTGAATATAAGAAAACTTTGTCTTGTTGGTTTTTGTTTAATCATTGCTGTTTGCCTCAATGTATGTACATTTCTAAATTTAAAAGATAAGGCTATATTGTCCTGAATGAAAAGATGGGAAGTAAATGTGCAATAACTTGCCGAACATCAGGTGATGCATACTATACTTATTAAAACTGCTTCAATGGGCACAAGCTCATTGCAATGTTATAACTTTGCTTTTCAAGTGATTTTTCTATAGTTTTTTCTTTCCTCATTCATTTTTGTACTAAGTTTGGGGCACCAATGTTACAACTAAGTTATGCTTATACTCCACTTTCCTTTTCTTAAAAAAGAAAAAGAAAATCTTTTAGTAGTTTGACCTCAAATAAGATTCCTATTGTCCTTTTCCTTTCCTCCATTTTCCAACAAACAAACTAGGGACTTCTATTTTCTGTTTAACCAAAACCTTATTGACATCTTCTGATGCTTATTCTTCCCTGTTATCAGGAACCTTGTTTGACATCATTGGATGCCTCTGCTTCCCCGGTACGTTTGCCTGGCTCTGCTACTGCAACAGTGTGTGGACCTTCAAAGTCGACATACAGGTACCCATTTTTAAATTTTGAGAATTTGCCTCACTTTTAAACGGTCTGATCTTATGTTTTCATGTGCCAATGGGAAGAGTTGGGTGCTTTTGTGCATTGCACAAATCACGTGGATCATAGTGAGTGATTTCTGTTTTCGCTTTCCAAAACTAACTATTGTTACTGCTCATGATTGAAGGTCTCCATTATTAGATGTTCTCCTGGCACAGGATGTGAAAGGGCTTTGCTCTCTTTTGGTTGTAGTTTCAGCTGAAGTTGCAAAGACACTCGCAGGTCATTGTACAAAATTGAAATTACTTAATATTTCTCTATACTTTTAATCTATGACAAATGGTAAGGCTGAAATAGTGATAGTTATTTTCTTCTCATGAAGATATGACATCTGGTGTGGATGTTAGTAAATTTGCATGCATCAAGTTTTTGTGAGAAGCGAATATGTTAAATAACTGTCCAGTTATCAAGGTCAAAGAATTTTCGGAAAAAGTCTTTTATTCTCAAAGTAGAGATGGGGTTCTCCATTTGTATTAGACTTTTCTTCTAAGTTCTATTTGTACTCAAAGTTAATAATTCAATGTAAATTACTTTAACAGTGCTTCTGCAAACATGCATTTTATATTTTGTTTTTTCAGTAAAAACATTTTGTGCCCTACAAGATTCAAGAGTTACCCAGAAAAAATATAAGTTTTTGGACCTGAGAAAGATGGGAAAAGAACGAAATGTGTTGTATTGGTGAAAAGTAAAATGTTAAAAATGTCTTCACGTTTTTCAACATTTTCTTTCGCTGGTTCCTTTTGAAATTTATATGCAGCCTGTATATAAATATAACTAAAGTGTCTTTGCTACAAGCCCCTGCGAATATAATAACTCAACTTGGCTATGACATTATGGTGCAAAAAGAGGTTGAACTTGTGATCTAGTTATCCTCAAGAACTTAGGTGAAAACTAGATTACATGAATACTTAACATTTGTTGTTGGGCTATTATTGGCCAATCCGAATCGTTGGTTATTTCTCAAAGATGTAATAGCTAAAGGTTTCTTAGAAAAAATGGTATTTAGAGGAACTGACAAATTTGAACAGCCAAGGTATTTAAGGAGAAAGAATTATGCAAAATGTAGAGTTTGAGATTCTATTGTTCTTGGGAGTAGCTTTTGTTCTAGCGTGTTCACTGGTTCTATTGATTTAATGGCATAAGAAGAATGCCCAAGATTCATGGATAGTTAAGCTGTGCTATCACATAAAGGTATGGATGCGACTGTGCAGTGAAGGCATGGTTTTTGTACTGTGAGAGGGTCGGTGTTTGCCACAGTCGCAAATAAGAAATTGGTTGGCTTCACTGGTTTATTAGGAAAGGTAACTTTTTCGTCTATAATCTTCATCTAGGTAGAGGAGTTTCTTCTCATGTTGTCTATCCACATACATAGGTCTAGTGCCTGGTGCCAAACCACATGAATCGCTTGGGTCACGGTTACTGCTTGTTGTCTCTATTTTGACTGTACGCCTTGGTTCAAATTTGTGTGGAAATTTTCCAGTATTACTGTCTTTTTGCCTATAAAGTCCTAGTGGATATATTGATATAGGAAGCATGTTTATGATGTTCTCTTATTTGTTCTAAACAAGTGCTTCNTCTTCGCAATTCAGTTGGCCTCGCTTCTAAAATTTCTGGTTTCAACCTCCATGAGTTTGTACTATATGACCCCCGTGGCTTAATAATGTACTTGCACTCCCCCCCCCTCATTCGCTTATATCTTTAAACCAGAAGCTGACAGGGTGAGAAAAAAAAAAGCTCGGGGTGAAATGAAAAGGGCAAAGAACCCATTTCAAGTTGATGCTATCTGCACCATCAAGGTACATACCATGGGTAAGTGTGCTCCTCTGAATCTTGGAGTATCTTCATGTGTTAAGGCATCATATTCTGTGCCCTTTTCTTTTGAATCTGGATCTTATGTCCATGTAAGACTTCTTGTAAAGAGAAATAACAAAGGGTCACTTAATTACTGAACTCACATATAGTCCTAGGTGAAAAAAATCAAACACTATGTTTCACTCTAGCATATAGAGATGCATCAGCATTTGCACTCAAGATTAAAACCAAGAACAACATTCTAAACCTTTCATGAAGCATCAAATTTGAGGAGTGACGAAGAACATGCCAGAACTTCAGAAATTGATTAAATTGTATGCAAAAAATATAAAAGAGAAATCAAGAAACTAACTTGAAAAGATTTGACATCAATGTGGGAGGACCAGGTGACCATGTAGGCAGATGATTTCAAGGCAATACATTCCTTAGAGTGGTATAACTTAAAACAATGTTCATTCAATTTCAAACACACGTGCAGAAGAATTAGAAACGGTAGACAGAAAAAAAGGTAATTGAATTTGGGAAAGTTTTAAAACGCACTGGTCAACACTGTAGTGACAGTGATGTGCAGACCTCACCTCATTTTGCATGACTCACTTTGAGATTCATGATTGAAGTTGAAGTTACAATTTGATATAAAAAACAAATTTTATAGACAACTATGCAAAATAAAAAGCAAAACAAACAAATGAATTAGATAATCAATTAAGATGCAAGTGGAAAAGAAGTTACAAAAAGCTATAGCTACAATCATCTCAATCTCAGAATAGTATTCTGAATCGTTAGAAAATTCAACCTATGTCAGAAATTCATCTTATCCAAGGTCTGCACACTCACAAGGAGTGTAACATAACTAGACTTTTGACAGGAGGATTTACCCTCAATCTTTATGGTCAATAGTTCTTGCTAAAAAAAGACCAGTATTCCTAGCGTTAGTGTTTGTACAATTTGAAATAAAAAAATCTCCCACAACAAATGAAGCACAATTAGTTTTGTATCAAACAATAAAATGGCTTTAGTCTACCAGGATAGGTCCATTAGTTGGAGTGGAACCAATCAATTCTTTTAAAAGCTAGAAAAAAATAATATAACCTCAGCATCATGCGAATGCAAGACATATTTCATATACTCATTTTATTGGCAGTCCAGCAGCTCATCTATAAGTGGGAGATGAGGTTGGCTAAGTGAAGATGTACAAAGCAGAAATGTTTCAAGGACAAGACAGCTAGGTAACTGAAATATTGAAAAGAAATTATATATTCTTTTTATTGAGTGAGAAGACTAGGAAAGACAATCACACTGAACAAAATCCTGTGGCGGCCCTACTAAGTAAGCAGTTAGCCAATGTTCATTTAGATGGTTTGAAGATGCATGCTGGTAGAGATAAGTAAATTTATTCAATGGGATCCGAAGGTGGTGGCAAGCCAAAAGAGAGAAGTAGATTGAGCTATGTCACATAACAGGACAACTTGGTGAACAGGATTTCACTCATCAGAAAAAAAAAAATTGATCACTTGTTTGACTAACAGAAGTACAAAATAGGGCTGTTTTCATAGAGCCTTCAACATTGAATAGAATCAATCACCAAGGGTGATTGAATTGACCTTTATGCAATTCATAGCAGAATGGAATCAGAAATCCGTAGAGCTAACTCTAGTTGGCTGACATAAAGCATTCATGTGTTGAATGGCAACACAAAGCAATTGCATAGCATTCATGTCAAACACACTTGTCATGGGCCTCATGGCATGTTGTTTGGGAGGAAATATTATGCACCCAAATGGAGTGTATCGCGGGAAGATACAATCTAGAAAATTGAACAAAATGCAAGGAATTGACTGAAATAAGTAAGATAATGTCGCATTATGTTCACCCATGAACATTTGAATATTAAGATCCACAAATATTGTATTAGAACCATTGAAAGAAATATATACCTTGTTATGTTCCTCCCTAAGGCATTGCAAACAACGCTGTACAACATGATTTCCATTAAGGTCCTTTATGAGATCAAGAAAACCTGGTTCAAGGGCAAGTATAACCAATGAAATCTGCTGCCTGGTTTTGAGTGTCTCTATTAACTTCTGCACCACCCGAGTGCTGATACAAGAACACGAATTAATTTCAGAAAAAATCAAAGAATTTCTACAAGCATCAAAAGTTCAATAAAATCAAAACGGAAGACAGTTAATCAAAATTGCAGAATTTACCCATGACTATTCAAAGATATTCGGACAAGCTCTCCAGGTTCTTTAGTCACCATGAGCACAATTTGCGTCCTCTGTTCTTCGCTGCAGACGTCTAAAAGTTTTTGCATAAGGTAATTTCCAAATTGATTCACCATAAGTTCAATAACATGATTGATAATTTCATTGAATATTGTTTGAACATCTTGAAGGCTTCCCTCATCAAATATCCTTTGTAAGAACCGACAACCGAACTGATCCTTGGCCATGTAGAATATATACTCACGACACTCAGTCAATGGACTGCATGTTGGTTGCAGAAGTGTAGCACTACAAGTCCTTGGCCTCAAACCATTCCCACAATTTTTTCCAGGCTCACCATGACTCAAACCATTATCACAAACTCCTCTGGATAGGGATCCACAAGCCACTGCTGGTTTTTTCTCTCTTGATCCTTGCGTAGCAGTTTGTTTGGGGGAATTCTTCTTCTGACCCTTTGGACGATCACACTTCTTGTTAGCAACACAATTCAAACTCTTCCCTTCTATGATGAAGTTGTCTTCGTAACTAAAAACTTCAAGTCCTCCCACATTGTTGTTTCTAGTGTTTGGCATTGCTCTACTCTTTTCATTCAACATTGAACAATTATAGGTTGGAGTTTCCCCAGTCAAAGGCAGCTTAGGACGCATCAACTGAGAGTATTGTAATGCATTCAAAACACTCCTATCTCCATTACCCTCAATTCCATAATTCTGTGAGCAATAGAAACCATCATTCAGATAATGTCTACTCGTAGATGGGCTCGGTAATTCAATCCTCCCCTTACAATTGTCTCTCCCTTGCTCCTTTCTTAGCTCCACTAGATAATCTATCTGGTCTCTATGAAGATTGGAGCCAGAATACAGAGCATTGGACTGACAGACCATTGAACTACCCACATTGTACCCATGTTGCAACCCAAGCAATGTCACCTTCATATCATCATCAAAATTCCCAGAATGACCATGAACGGAGGATTGAAACCCCCCACAAACATTATCATCGCTGCCAAAACCTTCAATTGGGCAGTAGTGTTCAACGTTGCAGGGACTAATAGCATTTGAAAAATAGGCACGAAATCCAAACCCAAGATTATTTGGGTCCAACCCAAATCTATTAATACCGGATAAATCATTTCGTTCATTCCCAATATGTATTTTACAGAGATTATCCGACAAACCCAGTTCATCCAACCTATTTTCCTGCTCATCGGAGTTCTTGAAAACCAAAGAGTCCGAGTATGTAGTACTTGGTGTTCGATACATAGTCTCATGAAACGGGGTTACAGATGGTGATGAAACGCCACTAGAAGTACCAAACCCAGCAGAGAGAGAATCTAAACAAATAGGTGAAACATTCTTAAGCATAGGACCACCATTCTGATGAAAACGGTGATTAAGAGACGTCATGTGAGCGCTCTCCTTCACCAACATTTCAAGTTCACCTTCACCACCCTTCATGTTTTCTACAATCTTCTTTCCTTTCTCAGATTGATCAAGTCTAAACATCATAAACAAGTATATGCATATAACATACAGAACATATAGTCAGAGACAGAGAAACATTGAGAGAGATAAAAGCACAAAGCAAGCTAAACTATCAAAACCCAAAAAAGATATCGGTAAAGATAGCTATGCAATAAATTTATAAACTGGTACACAGAAAGGGATTACTATAACTGGCACGCACGACACAAAGGTGGCAAAGAAAACTTTATTTGTACTGGGATTTCATAATGTATGTGTTTGATTTCGTTTTTGGTTTTTTGGTTTTGGGGATGAAGACGAGGAAGAGTCAAGAGCAAGACAAATGGGTCTTGATATTGACGGGTTTTTGGGTGTAGACATACAGGTCTGTAACTGGGTATGCTCACGCCATTAAAATGATGAGCAAGTCGCAATATGGCACTGAAGGCAACAGAAAAAGGACGGGGAGAGAGAGAGAGAGAGGTTCTGAGTAGGAGAGTTTTAGTATTTTTTTTCGAGTAATACCAAAAGGCATGCTAAACTCTTTCACAAGAATCACAACCACCTAGCAAAAATCTCTCCTATGCTGAATGGACTACGATACCCTTTCTTGTTACTATGATTGGAATTTTGAAGAAGTGACTATCCGTAACCCTATCTATTTTTTTGGGATTCATATCTTCTCTATTATCAATTCCTCTCAATAGTGTCTCTTTTGGACGAGTGACAAGTGAAATTTTTTTAGTTCAATGGACAAGATCTTTTGTCCATTGAACTAAAACGTTGTGCAAAAAAAAAAAAAAAAAAGGGCAAACAAGCTTAATTCTTGGACTCAAATTCAATTCAATAGCTTTCTTTCTTGGCAATCAAATCTCACTTTTATCTCCTTGACCAAAAGAAAAAATCTCACATGATCTTCAATCCAATTTTGATCACCGGAAAAGTCATCTTGTTACTTCTCTTCATCATGTGTGTGTATATATACATCATAAATATGAATACAACAACATACACACAGCACATTATATTCATCAACTATTTACTTATTTGTCAAAAACGACATTTTGACAAATAAAATTAAAATTAGTATTTGATACTAACATAAATGATTTTTATGTCTAATAAAAGCTTCAACCATCAATAAGCAGGGGTGCAACTCGGGCGGGTTGGGCGAGTTGGATAGTCAACTCTAGCCCAACTCTAGGTATATAATCTTCAACTCTAACCCTAACCCTAACCCTACCTCGGGTTGAAGAACTCAACCCGAGCACTTACCGAGTTTAATTCGGGCGGGCTCGGGTTGAATTCGGGTTAATGATTTCGAACTAATTTCGAGTTACTTTACAGGTTCAATTCGGATTGAATTCGGGTAGACCCCAAAATATGCTTGTTGTTCTAAATCTAAGACATATATTACATAATATTCACCTAAATTAACAACTAATAACTTTAACAAAGTTTTAACAGTTCTAATGCTAGAAAAAAAATGAAAATAAACAAGAGAAACAGAAAACGATAGAACAAAAATGAAACATTAGTGCTAATGCTTTATATATATATATATATATATAATTTTTTTTAAAAATTGTCGGGTTTAGGTTGAAATCGGGTTAAAATTTTCTAACTCAAATTAAATTCGGGTTGGGATTTTCTGACTCAAGCCTAACCCAAATATTAAAAACCCTTGCCCAAGTCCTAATTTTTTCGGGTTAAAATCAGGTTGCCCAACCCAAATTGCATCCCTATCAATAAGATGCAATTGTTATGAATATGTTGGCAAGGAAGAAACACGTGTTAACATAAGTTGTGACCTTTAGGCATTGTTTAGAATTTTTCTATCGATTAAACCATTCCGAATTCTACTGCATAACCATTTATTATTATGGTTTAAATTACAATAAACCTTTCCATTTATTGTGTTTGCATCACCGATTTGGTATAGTTAACTTGAGTTAAGTATTCTGTTTGGCAAAGTTAGATCTTGTCCATTGAACTAAAAAAAATTTACTTGTCAATTGTCCAAGACACTATTGAGGGAAATTGAAAGGAAGGGGTAGTGGAGATGATCTGAATCTTTTTTTTAAGTACCCAAATTTAAAAAGTTCAAAAAAAATTTCAATATTAGGCTCATACTTGCACCAAATAAATAAAAACTATTTTTTAAACTCAAATTAAGGAAATCTTAAATCTATATCTAAATAAATAATTGTGAGATTTCATGGTCTTTTAGAGATTTAATGGTCAAATTTTTTCCTATTTTAAATTTGAATTTTTCTTTATTTAAATTTGAATTTTCCTTCCTTTAAATTTGAGTTTTTTTTGTTGTAGACGTCTAAACTAAATTAAGTTTTTTATTTTTTTTTCACTCAAATTTAAGTAAGATTTTTGAGTTTTCATCGAAGATGGTCTTATAGCACTAGGAATCAATTCCCTTAGTCTAAGCTAAAACATAGGGCTTTGAAGTCTTTCCCGTATGCCAAGAAGTCGATCAAGAGTTTCATCTAAGTTTTTTTAATCGAATAGAACGATGCGAACAATTCAAGAGATCGCAGATAAAATCATTAGTTTAGTGTCGGGTTTTCAATTGAGAGTAAAATAAACGTGAAAATTATATTGTTTCTCCTATATAGTCCAATGTTTGGTTATCATCTTTTTGATCTCATGTTTGTGTCATCAATGTAATCAGCTCATCAGAATCTTCTTCCAAATTAAGTTATTGATCCATCTGCTCCTCCACCAGCACCTGCTGGACAACTGGCTGACTTTTCTCAGCCCTAATCACACTCTTGACTCTTTAGAAGTCAGTCGGAGTTCAGGATAATCAATTTTTCATAAGAAATTTAATCACAAATATCAATTATCTTTTCATTAATCATTAGACCTTGTACATACAAATAGATAACAGTTTCAAGATAACTAATGAGAAGAGAGCATAAATGTACTGGGTCACGTTGAGTTCTAACTTATTCAAGCTTGGTTTGAAATTTAAGTGAACTTTAAAGAAATAATCAAGCTTGGTTTTATTTATCTCACCGTCTAAACTCAAATCGAATTCAAGTAGATTAACATTTTGTTTAGTATTTTGATGTTAATAAGCTTTATCAAGATGAGTTTTATAAAGTTGGTGAGCTCTAAAAATTTGTTTAAATTTGACTCGTTTAATCAAGAATGATCTAAATATTGCAAAAACAATTCAACGACACCATCATCTTTTTATTTAGTAGTAACATCCCAAACAACAAAGGTGTACTATTGGATTCAAATATATTACCTAGTACGGGTGTTCGTCTTATGTCAAAAAAAAAATTTAAAAGATGTTAGGTCTGTTAATCGTGTCAGGTGAGGTAGGGTTTGTGTCTGATCTTAGCGGGTTTGTGTCAAAAAGTTTTCTAGTCATACCCAATTCGCTTATTAATTTGTGGCTAACAAGTCGTGTCATAGCGGATTTGTATCGTATATAAATCATTAATATATAAACAAGTTGTGTTGCGTATTTCTTTTAATTGATTTCACTCATACCCGATTTATTTGTTAATCATATCATATCGGATTCACTCATTTACAAAACGAGTGACCTAAAAAAGACTCAATCTCTTTAATTCTGTATTATGTTAACGAGTCGTGTCATATGTTGACATCCCTACTTGTATTTAGGTGTATGTACATGAGATGTAAGGTGAGAACAAAAATATAAAATTGAAAAAAGGTAAGAAACATAGGCCTATTTAGGGTTGACACCTATGAAACACGAATGTTTTGTCAAACTCGATGTATTTGTATTAGATATTGTATTAAATATAATATTCGTTAAATATTCAAAAATACGTATCAGATATATATCATACGTATCTGATAATTGATATAATATGTTAGAATCGAGTTGTTGAACGATCTCACTTAAACAATTTCTAATTTTGTCACCGACCAAAGTTTGTTCGACTAATAGATAACCTTGTATCACTAGCTTTCCAAATCAGGTATCGTTCAATTAATGTATCGATCATCAATAAATCAAATCTTTTTATACTCAATTTATCGAAAAATATAAAGGTCATTGTACAATGTCAACCTCATAGGGTAACCNCATTCAATTAATGTATCGATGATCAATAAATCAAATCTTTTTATACTCGATTTATCGAAAAATATAAAGGTCATTGTACAATGTCAACCTCATAGGGTAACCCATNCGTTCAATTAATGTATCGATCATCAATAAATCAAATCTTTTTATACTCAATTTATCGAAAAATATAAAGGTCATTGTACAATGTCAACCTCATAGGGTAACCCATATCTCTCGTTATAGGAACACAATGTTTGCAGTATATATGTTATTTATGGCATTGTGATTGAGAATTGATATGATTTTCGTTTGAAATAAATGGTGAACAAGTCCCAAAAAAAGAAAGTAAAAGCAATAGCTTACAATTACCGCGGAGGACAGAGTCATCCATTTGACAGGTACTCGCTGAAAAAAAAAGTTGGTCAAATCTCATAAATGCCCTCTACACTATGACTTATTGTAAATTNCAGAGGACAGAGTCATCCATTTGACAGGTACTCGCTAAAAAAAGTTGGTCAAATCTCATAAATGCCCTCTACACTATGACTTATTGTAAATTATCCCATGAATTTTAAATTATCTCAATTTATCTCTTAAACTATATAATTTATTTTACTCGATCATTTCTATTAAGATTAACAATTAAATAAGACAAATTAAAGGTCAATTTTAATAGAATTGGTAGGAGAAAATAAAGACTGACTAGCTTGAATCAAATAATCCACTGATTAATTTGACCTACCTTATCCAACATATATATGGAGTCTGGCAAATTTCTCTAATCTTCCTTTGAAAAGTTCTCTTATTTTGGGAGGAGTCAAACTGGAGTATGGTCTTGCTATTTGACCTCTCTTCCTGTGTGACTAGAAATGCTCAATGACTACCTCTCAATTGTTGTCANCTGGAGTATGGTCTTGCTATTTGACCTCTCTTCCTGTGTGACTAGAAATGCTCAATGACTACCTCTCAATTGTTGTCACTCGACCTGTCTTGCTATCACGATAATATTTAGTGTGGTCAGTACCAATGGTGTTCGAACAATGAAACTTACACTCATTTAATGGTTAATCTTGAAATGTATCTCATTTATCGGATAGTTCTAACGAAATGAGTCGATTGAAATAAATTACATAATTCAGGAGATAATTTGAGACAATTAAAAATTTGAGGGGCAATTTTAAATAAAGGCTATAATTCAAGGGTTTTTATGAGATTTACACAAAAAAGTTCGCAGCCAGCAGTGGGATAGTGGAAGCTTTTTCAGCTGAGTCTTANTTATACTCAATTTATCGAAAAATATAAAGGTCATTGTACAATGTCAACCTCATAGGGTAACCCATATCTCTCGTTATAGGAACACAATGTTTGCAGTATATATGTTATTTATGGCATTGTGATTGAGAATTGATATGATTTTCGTTTGAAATAAATGGTGAACAAGTCCCAAAAAAAGAAAGTAAAAGCAATAGCTTACAATTACCGCGGAGGACAGAGTCATCCATTTGACAGGTACTCGCTGAAAAAAAAAGTTGGTCAAATCTCATAAATGCCCTCTACACTATGACTTATTGTAAATTATCCCATGAATTTTAAATTATCTCAATTTATCTCTTAAACTATATAATTTATTTTACTCGATCATTTCTATTAAGATTAACAATTAAATAAGACAAATTAAAGGTCAATTTTAATAGAATTGGTAGGAGAAAATAAAGACTGACTAGCATGAATCAAATAATCCACTGATTAATTTGACCTACCTTATCCAACATATATATGGAGTCTGGCAAATTTCTCTAATCTTCCTTTGAAAAGTTCTCTTATTTTGGGAGGAGTCAAACAGGAGTATGGTCTTGCTATTTGACCTCTCTTCCTGTGTGACTAGAAATGCTCAATGACTACCTCTCAATTGTTGTCACTCGACCTCTCTTGCTACCACGATAATATTTAGTGTGGTCAGTACCAATGGTGTTCGAACAAAGAAACTTACACTCATTTAAATTAGTTCTCATTTAATGGTTAATCTTAATGAAATGTATCTCATTTATCGGATAGTTCTAACGATCGATTGAAATACATTACATAATTCAGGAGATAATTTGAGACAATTAAAAATTTAAGGGGCATTTTTAAATAAAGGCTATAATTCAAGGGTATTTATGAGATTTACCCAAAAAAGTTCGCAGCCAGCAGTGGGATAGTGGAAGCTTTTTCAGCTGAGTCTTAGACNCCCACTTCGGTCCACTGTCATCCCTAATTATATTCATGTCAAAAAATATTTTACCAAGTTTGTGGCGTATAAAACTTATGACATGTATAAGTCGTGTTTAATCGTATTTATATCATTATTAATTAAGTTTGTATTGATTCATTTATTTAACAAATTTGCTATTTATTGTAAAAATTTAATTATGTTGTTGGATTCGCGAATCGTGTGTAAAATCACCACAGTTCTCATAAGCTTCGAATGAGTTTATTAGACCATACATTATCTCTCTATAAGAAGATTATGGTACCGTTTTGGGTATCATATTAAAAATTATAATTTTTTAAAATAAAGTTACAATTTTTTAAAAATATAAGTTACAATTGAAAAAAACAATATGATCGATTTCAAATATTATGATTGATCATGAAAATTTTAATTTTTAACACTCAAATTATAACTCGTAAAAAAAAATTATAAAATTTTGAGATCATTTTAGATCGATCATGAATAATTTTAATTAATTGTAACTTCATCTTTAAAAAGTATAACTCGACCTTGGAAATGGGAGAAAGGCTATAAAATTTATAACTTTTTGAGGTGTGAATTACAAATCCAAAAAGCATGATCGATCCCAAAATATAATGATCAATTATAAAAGTTAAAATTTTATAGTTTAAATTTACAGCTTGCAACTTATTTTTAGTTAATTTATTATTTATCACAATATTTTCACATTGATCATGAATTACATTAATCAATTATAATTTTTTTTAAAAAATAATAAATTTATTTTTTAAAATAGTAACCTTTAATATGATACCAATTTTTATTTTTATTTTTCGGTACCATAAAATTACCCCAAAATGGACTACTTATAGACACAATGTATTAGGAAATTCACACGAATTTTCCAAACTTGTGAGAAATAACAATAGAGAAAACACACGTCAAAAAAAAATAATCACACGCACAAGATAATATTTACGTGGTTTGGCAATTTGCCAACATCCACGAAGCTGTAGGGGTTTCGATCAAAAATAAATCAAAAACACTAAAATTAAAATATTCATAAAAAATAAATTCATCCTTATCTAACTCTAAAAATTTATTAAAATTCAAAACATCAAGACTGATACTTATTGCCTATGAAACACGGATACTTCATCAAGGTCGACATACCCGTATCGGATACAATACTCGTCGGATACTCGATGATACGTATCAAATACGCATCATCCGTATCCGATAATTAATAAAATATGTGGATACTTCGCGGATATTTCTAAACATGAAATAAGATGTAAAATTTTTAATTTTAAGTTATACCCGTTCTTTGGAGTTCACATACAATATAAAAAATCAACAAAATTCCATTTGATTTTGAAGACACGAGTGTTTTTTTTAATATTATCTATTATTAAATGTTGAAAGAGTATAAAAAAAAATGAATCACTTACACTATACTCCCTCCGTTTTTAAATATCTGTCGTTTAAAATTTTTGCACAGAGATTACGAAATCTATTAAATAGCTGTAATATGAGTAAAAAATAATTATACAAGACTAAAATACTCTTATTTAATACGTATTGGGAAGGAAAACAAATATGAAAGAAACTTAGCCTCTACCTAATTTAATGCATTGAAAAATTAAGGATAAATTTGGAAAAAAAAAATATTTCCTCCGTTTCTAAATATATGTCGTTTAAGTTTTTTGCATAGGGATTAAAGAAGCTATTAAATAGCTCTAATATGAGTAAAAAATAATTGTACAAGACTAAAATACACTTATTCAATACATATTGGGAAGAAAAGAAATATGAAAGACACTTAACCTACACTTAATCTATTAAGCATTTATTGGAAAACAGATATAAAAGTAAATTTGAAAGAAAAAATATTAATTATGCTTTGGTTTCATAAAACGACAGAAATTGTGGAACAAAAAAAATTAGGTAAAACGACAGATATTCAGGACCGGAGGAAATATTAATTATGTTTTGGTTTCATTAAACGACAGATATTATGGAACAAATTTTTTTTTGTAAAACGACAGATATTTAGGAACGGAGAGAGTACTTTTAAAAATAAATATTTGTAAAACCAACTAGTTAAATGTGATTATAATTCCTTCAATTGGTCATGCTCATTTTATGAACATATCATAATTAAATGAAATTACATCATTTTTATGTTAAAAATTCATAATTTTACTTATTAAGGTTAAAAAATTATTAAAAAATTATAATTTCTAAGTCGTTAAATAATAATAAAATATATATTATTATAGATGTATCATGGCTGAATCCATATTCTATTTTTTAAAATTTTATTATATCACCGTATTTATATCGTATCGTATCTATATCAGATATCCGTATTCGTCCTTCCAATCTTATTGCCACTTCAGCCACCGTGACCTTTCACAGTTGCACTCACTGCTCATCAAAGCCCAACGTCTCTTTCCATAAGTGACAGCTGCACTCAAATGTAGGCAGCAGGTTATAGTTGACAAGGTTTCCAGTCCACCTCATTGACTAATGGGTCCCATTATGTGGAAATTTTATTTTTATCTACCATATATGCTTTTAAATTCTCTTATTTTATTTTTTTTATGATTAATGTCTAAAAATAAATTAAAATATAATTTAAAATTTAGAATTATTATTAAGTACCATAGCAAAAAAAAAAAAAAATTTACTCTAATCTTATCTTTAACAAAAAACTTAAGAATTTTTTAGAATGTCAAAATATGTCAATATAACCCTCTTTTAAATTATTTGTCATCGTGTTGAAATAATAGAATTCTATAGATTAATAAATAAATAAATTTTACATGAATAATGTTTTCTTTAGAGTATGTCTCTAAAGAAAAAATGGCTGGTCTTAGGGGTGTGGGACGTGTTTATACGCTTTAATTCCCACGCGGGTTTATCTGGATATCTCCGTAAACGTCTATCGTCTAATACATATAGTCCATCTCCGGTTCAAACAGGACGAATTTGGATGAATATTCATTTTTATTCGGTTCACTATTATCCCTAGACGTGATCTTCTGCCGGCTAAGAGAAGAGGTTTTATCCTATGCAGAAATTTGATGATCTCCCGGCAAGACCCAAGTTCTTTGAGCGATAGAACAGTAGTAGTACAATTATACAAGTATCAAAATCTCTTTATGGTGCATAATTTCGTTTAGCTTGGAGAAAAAGTCTGCAAAAGTCTCAAGTTCATTTCGCTTCACACCTTATTATCCACTTTGCTTAAAACAGCCTCCAGATCATGGTCTTGTGGTCTAATAGATGAGAATATTGATACCCAACGACAACTTGCTCTGTTTTTTTGTTTGGTTATCACACCAGTTTCCATGGTCGTTCGTTCTTAAGCCTACTAATCGTGGTGCTCTTTCTTCTCCTGTGCGAGGCTCATGCGTGAAACAATACTGAATTCCAATCTCCTTCCTTTAACTAGTTAACTCTGGACTTTTGTGTCCAGTGAGCATCTTTCATGTCTACCAGATTATCCAACTCTGCAGTGTCGCCAACACAGCTTTCAGACTTTTTACTTTTGAATTGATAAAATTGAATGTTAATTTGGTGTTATATGATTATAACTCATTGGGGGTATGATTATAATAGGGGTTAGGGTTACAATTCATGGTGATATGGTTAAAATCTTTTTAGGGTTATGTTTACCATTCTTGGGGTTATGGTGTACAAACTCTTGAAGGTTTCAAATCACAAATGAATACAAATTTATCAACTCTACTAATTACGTTTTCCCTTTAAAATATCAAAAAGCACACGTGCCGGTCTCTTATTAAAATAAGCTTTCANGCTATGGTGTACAATCTCTTGAAGGATACAAATCACAAATGAATACGAATTTATCAACTCTACTAATTACGTTCTCCCTTTAAAATATCAAAAAGCACACGTGCCGGTCTCTTATTAAAATAAGCTTTCAATACAGTACCGAAAAGCGTTGTGTTGGTATCGTAGCCTACTTCTCAAAGGAATTGTAAATTGAGCTTGAATTCGATTTATTTGATAAATAAGCAATTTTAACAAGCTTTTGTTCAAATAGATCTCAAGTTATTCATCAATAGTTCCCTTTATGCTTGATCCCTAGTTGGCCTTTATTAATGGTCCTCTCANTCCTCAAAGGAATTGTAAATTGAGCTTGAATTCGATTTATTTGATAAATAAGCAATTTTAACAAGCTTTTGTTCGAATAGATCTCAAGTTATTCATCAATAGTTCCCTTTATGCTTGATCCCTAGTTGGCCTTTATTAATGGTCCTCTCAATTTCTTTTAGTCCACGGCTGCTGGATAGACAGAAGTACTAAATCACTTTCGATAACAAAAAAAAAAAAGTGAAAAAGTTTTGATATATGAAACCACAAGGAAGATACTAAAAAGACAAGACTTTTCTCACTTCTTACTTTTGAGGTAGGACAATTTACAAACAATAAAGTTACATGAGTTTGCTTTTAAGCAACTACATGGCTCTGTGATCGTCTTGGTCTTTCCCATAACTAATGAAGGTAAAGTGGCGAACAAAAAGGGGCAATGTTACTTTTCCCTTGGAAAAGCAATCCCAATGACAAAAAGAGTATGAGTTAAGTTAGAAAAATGCTACACAACTCAAACGAGATTCAAAACGTATAACTCAAATATTTGTCTTACATCATTCTTTAGATGATTGTTGAATGAGTGAATTCAATTGAAAACATTAATAAAACTCGCTCATATAAAAAATGATATGTATTTAGATTGTAATTTTTTGAATTTCATTTGAGTTGTGTAAAATTACTCTATAGGTTGTAAGTCTGGTTTTCATTTGAATTCCACACAAGTTTGTGACAAAATTGTATATATTAGTATCCTAAATACCAAAATAAAACAAATCATAATTATATAATTGTAATTACGGTTTACTGAGGTTTAGTAAAAGATTATTATGTCGTGATCGTAGTGGATGAGTCAAAATTTTGACACTTGGTAAAAAAATGTTCAACTGTCGTTCTTTATTGGAGTCGATAATCACCAAAGGAAGTTCAAAACAATTGCTTGATTTTGAAAACCTTTAATCACAGCTCTATGCAGATATGAAGAATCACAATGTACAATGACCCATATCAACTCAATGTCGAAACAAAAAGGTTCATAGACACTCACATGATCGACAAATACAACGTTGTCTCAACTTTTACCGGAGTCTGGAACCCTACTTGAGGGAAATTTACATGAACTGTTGGAGAAATGCCACCCTTCCTGTCTATGTAATGGGTCCTCAGTATACATTTCAAGGAATCAGGGAGATTACCCAACATAATATACACGTAGGTGTTCAACCAACATACGATGACCTCAATTTCATACAATGATAAATTGTTCAGTCATAAATCACATGCCTTATACACCTGATTTCTACGTTTGCTCCTCCAGAATTGCACTACTCTGGCACTAGCACAGAAGGAAGCTATACAGACTGCGACTGGTGCTTACTAACTGAGATACCCAACTGCTTGTTCTCACATCCACGTCTCCTGCTAGTTAAAACCAATACATTTGTTGCATTAAACCTCATGAAATGAACCCTCAACAGCACAATTAGTCAATTCTTTAGTCAGAATACCAGAGGCAGACTGAACGCCAAGGTCTTTTGCTAAGCCAACACAAGCTTTACTGCAAAAAAAATGTAGATGCAACTCTATTTGCATGACGGAAGCACAAATGATAAGCATACAAATAGCCCTGTCCATTTACATTTAACGTAAGAGTATGCATGAGAGCAGGGAGTCATATGACTAATTCTAAACAGAGAAAATTGGCATCTTTATATATCTCATGAGAAATACGTGCATTCAATTACTCCGATGCCTCCCAATCGCAGGGTAGCTAATGTGAGTGTAATGTACACTAAAATAAAAATTAACCCTCTACTGGATCATATTACAGCAATGCATTTTAATAGCAAAATCTTCAAGTCTATGACTATTTATTCATTGGAAACAAAAGGATATCAGTAGAAGGCAAGTAACACGATTCTCCCACCATGATATCAGCAGGATATCAACAAGGAAAATTAAAGTTCCACCACAACTGAAGAATGACAAACTGACTCATTATTTCTGTGTGCCCATACGCTTCATCTGAGAAGTGACCTTGTCAAATGTTCACGTGCAGTAGCCAAAGCCTGAGTTATAGTCTGCAGTTATCACATCATCACATGGGTTAGATTAACACCAAAAGAAGGGAAGATAAGACGAACACAGAAAGAAAGATCAACAAGAGGATTATGGCGAAGCAAGACCAAAGATATGAGTTGCATTACCTGCTCAGACAAGGGTGCCCCGTCATCCATACTATGGGTTGCTACTTTTCCAGCAATAATACTGCCGTCAGTTTCAAGAATCATCCTACCACACATAATAAAGTGAATCATTTCTTGAACATGAAAACTGTTTGGATAAAAAGCAAAATATAGAAAATGAATCAAGAGTGAATGATATGGACTATATCAGAAAGTCAATCCTCTATGAACAAACATGACATGGCACTTGGAGGGACACATTTTATTGTAATTTACATTGAAAACCAAGAAAGATATATTAGAATGAAGCAAACACCTTTTTTTTTAAAGGTTGCTTAATCTCAGTAGGGATGAGGCAAATGCATAATCGGCATTAAAAGATTTCAATTAGACACTTTCTAGGTCTATCTATGGTGGGCTAAGATCAGCTATGCAATAACATAAAGTATAGGCATCTCATGGTATTCTAATCAAACTAACTATATCTGATTTGTAAATGTGTTTTGTTGGCAAACAGGCAACGACGTATGCTAAGGGGCTGCAAAGAAGAATTGCTCAGCTTCAACACGGCAACATTACTTTTGATAAAGACAAGGAAGAGTTCTGATTAACCAAATCTAGCTGTGTAAAATATTACATAAGAAAATCAAGAACGCCACTATTTATAAAGGATGGTAGTAAAATAAGAAGCATATTCCCTACCCTCCATCAACAATTTCATCAAGGCATAAGAGAATCAAATCTAAGTTCTCAAGTGCCTCCCTTTGTTCAACATTGTTCCTGTAAAAAGGGCATGCTAGATTATACGGTATACAAACATAAAAGAGGACAGCATCATATAGAAATTAAAAACTAAAGCCAAAATTATGACCAATAAAACCTGAGAAGAAGGGTAACTGCATCAAAGAACCCCTGGAGAACTGTGGCTAGTATTAGTTCATTCTCATCATCTCCTCCAGTCACAAAGAAGTGAAGATCTTGGACGAACTTATAGATTATAATGTTATTCTCTAGCATTGCAATCTCCGCTGTAGATCAACACATCAAGAGATCTAAACAACGAATGTCACGTAATTGGCTTCGCACAACACTAATAATCATAAAACAATAATATTGTTTCCAGAGTTCAAATGTACTTTTCTCTTACATGTATCGATAAGAAAGAAATTAAACCCATGATTGTTGTGTCAATTATCTCATTCGCATTCAATAAAAAATGATTTTTTTTCCTAGCAAGTTGCTAACACTTGAATTTAACATCGAATTATTAACTAGCAACACAATCAGCAAGGTGAAGAAATAATACATATTATTCTGTAAGTTCAAGATCACCAAAAGAAATGTCAAACAATGGGGAAAATAGAACTACCTTCAGTCCGGGCATTTGTCTTCTGAGTTTTGACAAATACAGACTTTTCAAAAGCTAATTTTGCACTTTTTGTTGGCCAATCATCCGAGTAGTACTTAACCGCTACGCGCTTTCCTTCTGAATCCAGAAGAAGAATGTTTTTCACGGTAGGGCAGGCCTCCTATGAAAACCCGATCATAACCACATCATTACCGTATACTCATTTCAATTTCCAGTGCATGAAACTAGAGATAACGCATCTTTGTGTAACAAATATGTTGGAATATAAACCAAATCAGCCAATTATATGTTTATTTGGTAATTATAAGTGAATATGTACCAAGAATTACAAAGTCTTCTTGGATTCAAGAACATGTGGACGCTAACCAAATATTGAAAATCAAGGGTTTTTGCTTCTTCTTTTTTCCTTGGATCTTCTTTTGTTCTATTTCGTTTCCGTCTTCTTGCGATTTGTTTGTTTGTTTGTTGTCTTATTGAATTGTGTATGCTTACTCTGAAAAATTATTTAGAGGAACAACACAATTATTACATGTGAATTGAGAACACCAAAGATATAATTAATCCATCTTAATACCGTAGATCACTAATCAAACATGCATTTGAATGAGAAAAAAAATTGCAGTCACATATATTTCTCAAATTTGACAAAAAGGAGAAATGCAGAGAGAGAGAGAGAGAGAGAGAGAGACGTACGCTATGGATTGAGAAGTTCGCCATAACCGGACGCGATCCCCAGATCTGTGTACTGATGGTCACCGGTGATGTGAAGCAGTAGAGATCTGGTGGCTTTTCTCCGATCTGGATATTTATACTTTGGTTGAAACCATACATTGGATCAAATAAACCCAACCCAACAAGCTTATAGGCCCACAATATGGCCCAACAAGCCTGTTAGGCCTGTTAACATATCGAATTTTAATCCGAATTAAATCTGATTATTAAGATATNGTAACCATACATTGGATCAAATAAACCCAACCCAACAAACTTATAGGCCCACAATATGGCCCAACAAGCCTATTAGGCCTGTTAACATATCGAATTTTAATCCGAATTAAATCTGATTATTAAGATATAATTGATTATTTTTGGGTTAATTGCACCGAAGGTCCCAAAGTATGAGTTTATCTCATTTTATTCTCTAATATTTTAATTGCATCATTTTCAGTCCCTGAATACTTAATATATTTTTATGTGGTCTCTCAAACAGACAACGTTCAGATTATTAACAATTTTTGATTAAAAACTTGTTATGTGATACATATATATAGAGAAAAAAATAATTTTGATAACTTTTAACCAATTGGTTACCCAAATTTTGGACAAAAAGTTACCCAAATTACACATTTTTGATCATGAACTATCCAAATTTTGGTCAAGAGTTATCCATATTACACATTTTTTGTCAAGAGCTACCCAAATTTTGATCAAGAGCTACTCAAATTATTTTTTTCTCATATTTAGGTATCACGTAACAAGTTTATGATAAAAAATCGTTACCAATTTAGATGTTGTCTGTTTGAGAGACCACATAGAAACATCTATATAATAAAATAGTTTACAATTCAAATCTCAAAAGATAAACAAAATGACTTTTGCTATTCGCGGTTGAGATCGCTTTAAATTTTACTTTAAAATTAATATAACGGTTAATATTAACACCCTAAATTTAATAGAAAAAATAAGACCTTAATGGTGTGTTTGGAGTAACTTTTTAAAAGTACTTCTAAAAATTATTTCTTATAAATACTTTTAAAAAAAAATAATGATTGAAATCGCTCCACCATTGCCTTTACCACCACCGCCGCCGCCGCCAGCACCACCCCCACCACTGTTGCCACCACCACCGCCACCGTCACCATCGTTGTTGCCCTCGCCGCCACCACCACCACTACCACAGTCATTGCCACCCACCAAAATCATCACTGTCTCTTACCACCACCATCCCGGTCGCTCACCACTATTCGTCGTTGCCCTCGCTGTCACTACCGTCGCCACCGCCACCACCATTACCGCCCGCCACCTCTCACCCCCACTACAAAATCGATACTTAAATTCATTTATTTTTTCTCTATGTTTATGATTTGATTTTGGATATGAATATAAAAATATTTATTGTTTACCAAATTTTATTACTATGTGCCTTCAGGCACAGAAAATTACTAGTATTCAATATTTCATGGATCAAAATGATGCAATTGAAATATTTAAGACTAAAATGAGACAAACTCTATATTTTAAAAATCTCTAATACAATTAACCATTTTTTTAATCCACTATATTATTTTTCTTGGATTCAAAATTATCAATATTCGATCCAACTAGTATTCAATCCAAATTCTAAGTAAATATATAAAACTTGCGTTTGACGTAACTTCTTAAAGTAAAAATTCATTTAATGAATGGATTTTATAGGATGGACTTTTAAAAATTATTAGACGTTTGGTGAACATATACTTTATAAGGAGGCTTGTCAATCGTGTTGGGTAAGGCGGGTTCATATCGAATTTTAACAAGTTCGTGTCAAAAATATTTTATACATAGCCGATTTTTTTGTTAATTAGTGTCTAATGAATCGTATAATATCGGGTTTGTGTTGTGGATAAACTGTGTATAAAATTGGCATATAAATAAGTCATGTAGCATATTTCTTTTGATTGATTTCAATCATACCTGAATCGTTTATTAATTGTGTCATGTGGGATCCACTCGTTTACTAAACATGTGGTTTAAGGAAGACTCAAACTCTCTAATTTTGTATAGTGTTAATGGGTCATATCATATTTTGACATCCCTATTTAGAAGTACCATAGAGTAAAAAATAATATATATATAACAATGTCACACTTAAACTTGATTTTGAATTTCCTTTGGTTATTTATTAAATTAAATGATCTGAAAGTTAAAATATACACACAAAAAATAGAACAATAAAACTTAAACAACTATGCATAATAATTAAAAAGATTCGGGCATTGTCATATCAAAATCCATTCAAAAATTCAATGTAATGTGATAAAATTATGGGTATTTAAATTTTCGATTGGCCACAATTTCCTACCCTACCTGACTTTACCTTACTCTACTGAATTACTAGCTACAAAAATCGGGTAGGAATGCAGAATACCTATCAATTTTCGCATTCCTACCCTACCCTACCTGCAAAAAATATATTTAACTTCTTATATTTTTTTAGTAATTATAAGAGTATTTATGTGGTATAATTTATATTATAACATTGTTATTATTGTGGATATTTGAGTTGTTAAAACATGAACTGTTTTTGTGTGTAGATTACATGATTTGTGGTTAATTAGTGATCTATTGGAGCAGTTATGATTTTAATGTATTTCATATGGTTTAAACTTAAAATAATTGTTATTGTATTTGTATAATAATTATGATGAATTGATGTTCATATTTTCTTGTGTTTTATTGTAATTGTTGTTGTAATTGTTTTAGATTTTAGTGTTATTGATTTATTGTTTTGTTAAATTGATACATGTTATTTAATTAAATTGTTAAATTGATCCAAAAATTAATAGCTACAAAATGTTTATTCGACTTCTTACCCAATTAATCGAGTAGGAAATCAGGTAGGAATACCACAGCTGATCGGATAGGGTAGGCCAAGAAAATTTTTTTTTGCAAAGTATCGGGTGGGAAGACGAAATAATATATTTCCTACCCGTAGGGTAGAGTGAACACCCCTAGATAAAATTAAAACTATTCAGGAAAAGATTGAAAAAAATGAAGCACAAAAATGTAATGCATCTTATCATAACTAATTTAGAGCTTTCCTAGCCACTATAATCTTTTCTTTTTTTTTTTTATCTTTTTTTTCCTAAAAATAGGTTTGATTTGTTTCACCTATAATAATTTCTACCAATTAATTTGTTAAACAATTTTTAGTCTTGAGGATGCTAAAAAGCTAATTCACCTCTATGAGAAAAATAGGTTCAACTAAAAATCAGATAAGATCGTTATGCTTCAAAAGAATGAATAGGTTATCAAATGAGAAAAATTTATTCGGAAAAAAATAAAGTTATATAAGTCATAATCATTAAACAATTGAGAGTAGTAAGGGAATTTCATTTAATTACTTAAACTACGCAGTGTTATTAGAACCGGATCGGATCGGTGAACCAGAACCTTCAACGGTCCAATTTACTAAAAAGACCATTTGGGTACCGTTTGAGAACCGGAAAACCGACCAATTTTGGACAAAAACTAGTGAACCGAAGACCAAAAAAACCAGCAGTTCAAAACCATCCTTCATCTTCTCCATGATCTGGTGTGCCGTCGTCTTCTCCAAGATCTGGTGTGCCTTCATCTTCTCCGAGGCTGATTACCCTTCGTCTTCTCCAAATCAACCTTCATCTTCTCCAAATCAAGCACTCGAACAGCAGCACATGACACCACACCATAGACACACACGGTAATGGAGTAAGCACTCGAACAACCTTTGTCTTCTCCCATCTCTCTCTTTCTTTCTCTCATTCTCTCTCTCCATGCATACTCACAATAATGGAGTAAGAGATGTTGGGCTAGTAAGAGATGCTAGGCTAGTATTGTCTTTGTCTCTCTCTCTCTGTCTACATGCGCACACACACAAATATAGACAATAATTTAATAAACACCCCCAACCAACAATCAAAACACCCAACACACATATTATACTATTTATTTTTTTATTGTGATTATGAATTTTTTAATAAAATTATTATATTATATATATTTTTTATTTTTTTATTATAAGACCGGTCTGACAAGTTGACCCAATGGTTGAACCAATGAATCATTAACCCGATTCTTTTGTTGGTTCGATGTCCGATCCGATTCTAATAACATTGAAACTACGTAATAGACTTCTTGAGAAGTCAAAACGCCTAGTTTTCAGAAGCTTTCTATGTAAGCTTCTCCAGATGCTCATTTAGTATATGCGCTTTTTATCCAAAAGTCAAACGTGTAGCTCACTAAACAGTCCACACTTTTCTAAATGGACTTGCTTGCTTGAGAAGTTCATTTTGAAGGCACACCAAACACACCCGTATCATGTAATAATTTAGTAGTGATAATTGTAAAATGGAGTTAATAGTTTAAATGTAATTTGCTAAGATAAATTCTAATTTAGTTAGAGGCATCCAATGGGACATTTGGATAAGATATAATTTGTAAAAACTAATAACAAAATGGTAGAATTTTTAATTGAATCGAGTTGGTCAAGTTTTGAGAATATTCATATTCATTTTGGTTGTGACTAGTCGATTTTAACTGCCAAGCTTAGAATTTTGCTCAAAACATCGCTCGATACCAGTTTATTAAGTGTTATGGCAGTCTTAGACACTATTTGAGAATCCAATCCAACAATTAATAAATCAACGTAGAATTAAGATGTTTGAGTTTAGCTTTAATGAATTTAGGTGGTAAACGAGTATGTATACCCTTCAAATAAATGGGTTAACATGAACCTAGCTAACCGTGATACAAACCTGACTCAACGTGACTTATAGATGCCACAAACTTGGCACAGCACAAATTCAGACGAGATTCTAATTACATCTAATATGAGTTGGTGTCATCCTATAACTTTTGCTTAGCCCAAACATTGTAGTTGGTGCCATCCAACACAATCTCTACAAGGCAAGCCACACCATTTAGAGAAGTCACAGTAAAAAGTGGTCAGATCATGTTGAAAACTCATCAGGAAAAAGTCAGAGGAGTGGTAGCTAGTTGTCATAAAAGTCGCCGAAGCAAGGCAGAAGTCACAAAAAAATGGCCGAAAATTTGTCGGAGGATGGTCGAAAGGTCGTTAGATGATGGTTGGAGTGGATTGGATCGTGTCGGAGGACAACTGATGGTAGATCAGAAACATTGCTGGAGAATGGTTGAAAGAAAATGAGTCTCAATAGTTCTAATGTGGAAGATCCTTGTATGGCAACTACATAATATACTATCATTGACCAAAAGGATTTACGATAGGCTCTGATATCATGTAAAATAAGAGAATAGAAAACAAATATCAATTGTATATNAAGGATTTACGAGTCTAGGCTCTGATATCATGTAAAATAAGAGAATAGAAAACAAATATCAATTGTATATTACTTTGATATATTTTATTATATACATGAGAAAGTATATTTATCATATAAAGGAACTAGTTTACTGTCTGTACTTTAAGGCACAGAATAATTAAAAAAATGGTCAACAATAAATATATTTATATTCACACTCAAGATCAAATTACAAATATAGAGCAAAAAAAAGAATTTAAGCACCAGTTGTAGTGAGGGTGAACAATGGTAGTGGTGGTGGTGGGAGACGGTGATAGTTGTAGTGAGTGGCGACGACCGTGGTGATGGTGACATTTATGGGTGATAATTGTAATACTAATGGTGGATTTNGTGGTGGTGGTGGGAGACGGTGATAGTTGTAGTGAGTGGCGACGACCGTGGTGATGGTGACATTTATGGGTGATAATTGTAATACTAATGGTGGATTTTTGGCAACGATGGTGATAGTAACAGTCATGGGTGACGGCAGTGGTGGTTGTGGGCGACGGTAATGGTGGTTGACAATGGTAGTGGTGGGGCGACGGTGGTGGTGGGCGACGACGAGTGCTTATGGACGACAATGTGATGGATTGTAGTAAATAACGGTGGTAGTGGTGGTAAGTGTGGTGGGGATGGCGACAGTGGTGGGCGATGACGATTGATGGTAGTTGGTGGTGGTGAGTTTGATGGGGGTAGGTGACATTGACTGGCGATGATGGGTGGTGGTGGGTTGTGATACTGGGGCAACGATGAGTGATGGTGAGAAACAATGATAGTGGTGGGTGTTGACGATAGGCGACAGTAATAATGGTAATAAATATACGAATGAGATAAAAATTATGGTGGTGGTTGTGGTGGACGACGGTAATAACTATTGGTGGTAGGGAAGCAGCGGGAATGGTGGTGGTGATAATGGGGGGTGGGATGACGACAATAGCGATAACGACGGTGGTGGTGAGATGACGACAGTAACGATAGCGACAGTGGTGGTTTTGGTGATAGTGGTGATAAGGTTGTGATAGTAGTGGTGGTGGGACGGTTGGTGTAGTGGTGTGATAGTGGGGTGGCGGTAGTGGTGAATCGGTTCTAAATACTATCTTTTTTAAAGTATTCACAAGTAATTATAAGTTTTAGAAATATTTTTAAAAAGTCACTACAAACACATTCTTAAATGTCTATTTTCTTTATTAAATTTGAAGTATTAATATTAGCCGTCGGATTAATTTTAAAATAAAATTTAAAGATATCTCAATAGCAAAAAATAAAAATTATTTTATTTATTTCACTATCTAAAGGATAATATACATTTAAATTTAAATTTTTGNTATTAAATTTGAAGTATTAATATTAGCCGTCGGATTAATTTTAAAATAAAATTTAAAAATATCTCAATAGCAAAAAATAAAAATTATTTTGTTTATTTCACTATCTAAAGGATAATATACATTTAAATTTAAATTTTTGTATTTTATTTGAGTTAAATAATATTTTTTTTATTGTATAGATAGTGAGATATCATAATCTAATCGATGGGACAAACACATAAAAACAAACATGCATAACCTTAAATAGCATGTGAATTTGTGCACTCACTGGTCAAAAATCCCAACGTCTTTTTCTCCAAGTGACAGCTGCCCTCAAATATAGGCAGGTTATCGTTTACTCGGTTCGCAGTCCACTCATTGACTCCCATGACGCCATCATTGGCATAAGTTTTTTTTTTTTTTTTATTATTTATTACCATCAATCATCATACATAATAATTCAAATAAAATTTATAATTTAAAATTATTTTATTTTATAATACTAATCATAATTCGTTCTTGAAAACACGATAAAATATAAAATTCGAGCGTTCAAAAAATCGATTTCATTATATTAATTTTTTTTTAAAATATATTAACTACAAATTAATCAAAAATTAAATAATTAAATATATGATAAAAATAAGTGATGTAATATTTAAAGGGAAAAAATATATAAATGATTAAACATATGATAAAAATAAGTGATACGATTTGACGTTTGAGTCTTACAAAGGGATGATGAGTGAAGTAAGTGATTGATAATGGTTTTGAGAAAAAAAATATGATTAAGAAAAAATTCAAACATATTTTTATTTTATTAAATAAATAATATCAAAAATATCTTTGTAGGTTTCTTGTCCTTTACTAAAAGCTACACAACAGTACAGAAATATATCGAGGTAGCCCTCTTCTGACACTACTAGAAAATTATTTTCATCCGCATTTTGATTTTGAGATGTCCCTAGATAGTTAGTATACAAATAATAAAATTTGATGCAATAATAAAATAAATAAACCATCTCTACTACCAAACCACCGTTGCAGTATCAATATCATAACTCCGATTTAGAGCCATCAATGTCCACTGTATATCGTACATATCTACTTAGTTGATGATATGATTAGCCATGAAGACTCTTTAAACACATCAATTTGGCAAAACAAGTGCAAAAATTCGATTAGCTCAAAAACAAAAATATGTAAAAAAAAAAAAAAAAAAAAAAGGGATTTGGACATGCTTGTATCCATACATTGATATACATGCTTCACCAAAGCCCAACAATGAGATGATTGAAAAAGTTATTCCTATTCCAAATACTCAACAGAGATACTACATGAGTTCCTCAAGCAACCAAATTTAAGCTTAGTGAATACTCAAAGCACTTCATTGAGACACAGGGAAAAACACAAGGGTATGGACATACAACCCAATTAGCCAAAAGTCCATAGCTCTGGTCGACATGTTAATAAAACCTAATGCATATCAAAACCCAAACAGTCAAATCATGAGAATACATCCCCAGTAAGAATAAGATCAAACGACGCAGATGATAATGTAGAATAATTGAGTTAGACCTAATAAGTTACACCAAGGCAATGCTGCTCTCGCCACCAGGGGGCTTGCGAACCCCACCAAGGTAGTCCCGAGATTCTGCCTTTCCATCAGCAAAGATGTTACTGCCACTCATCTCTCGCAGCTTTGCCAAACTGAGAGGTTTCTCTGCAGATTGTGGAGGAGCATCTCCCTTGAAAATGTCATTTCCTGACAGCTCAGCAAATTTCTGGTTCGGGATCTTCTTTGCTGTCTTGACGATAGGTTCTTCATTGAACATGTCATTACTCTGAGCTCCAGAAGACTACACAATTAACGCGGTTGAAAACTCATCAGATAATAAAACAGTGGAAAAAGCATGGTGAAAACAAGCAAAAATTTCTAACTGCATTAAAGACCATCAGTAGGTCCTGAACAGAAAATGAAAGAATCAATATGACTAGATTGTAGAGAGCCTAACCTAGCATGTCCAAGTATAGCAGGGGCTTTGGGTCATCAAAGCCATATAGGCATGCACCACTATGTAATCTCGCTAAATATGTATGCCGAAATATTAAAGGCATATCACAGTAGAAACTCTAAGTGGATCAAGTTTTTCAATCGACTTTAGTGCATTTTGTAAAGCTATGCACTCTGAACAATGGCATGCTGATATTTCCAAATTTATTTAGAAAAAATTTTACTTTTCGAAGTGCATGATGTGGTGGTAACAGGGAGAACCAAGATAATTCACTCCTATAACCAACATTGTTCACTCACATTAGGGACTTTGACAGATGTGTGTACATTGTGGGGTGCAGGTTCTCCAATGGTTATGCTTTCTCTTAATGCCAACGCACGAGCAGCCAAAGGTCGAGGTCGAATTTCTGGAGGGGGCGCAAAAATGTCATTCCCACTGAGTTCCTTGCACTTAGCATCAGAAAATTGCTTCTTCAACTTTGCCTCAGACTCACTCTCTAGTGTCCCACTTAGCTCACGAAGCTTTGCAACCTCAGCCAATGTAGTGGGCTTCTTAGGAGAAACAGTTTCTTCTTCAGCAAATGAAATCTGACTGATCCCACCAACTGCTTGCTGATGAAAATCCAATCATCAGGAAAAATGAAAATGCAATTGTGAGGTATCACATACCAAATGAATCAAACCGACTGCAAACTGGCCTATTACACAGACTGTGAAGTTGATATCACACAAATCTTTGAAGTAAAACTAATTGATCATAATTTTAAATTGGCCATGTCCAATAAATACCTGGTACATGCGTAATCCGGTTTTGTTAGCGGGGGTAAGATTGGCACTATCAGATTCTAGTGCATCATTGTCTCCACCAGATGCGAAAATACCACTACCAGTTATCTCCTTTAACTTATAACCCGAACAAGGCTTCCTGCATTAGAAAGCTAACAAAGTCAGCAGACTGCAGACACCAATAACTGAGCAAACTGATTAAATGAAAGCGAGGTGAAATTGTGTTGAGTGAATGATTCACATGGTTATGAATATATGCATTTGGCAGTTTTGCTGGCATCAAGCCTTTTGGTACAGCAGAAAACACTGAGATTTCAAAATTCACAAATTTAATGAGCTGTAAAATGAAGACAACAGGTTTAGATTGTAAGTACTTTTATCCTTGAAAATGCAGCACTCTGCTCTGTTATTTTTATGATTCAGTATGCAGATTAGGCCATTTAAAACTGAGGATGTCCCCAACATCTGTTCAGAGGATCATTTGATAAGCAAAAAAGTTAAATGGAAAGACAACATATGCGTTGAATATGATGAAAGTCACAGCCATTNGATAAGCAAAAAAGTTAAATGGAAAGACAACATATGCGTTGAATATGATGAAAGTCATGAAGCATATTGATACAGCCATGAACTGTTTCCGTTTGTAAGGAAGACATGTGATGCCCAAACATTAGCAGTTGGACAGTTCCAACCCATATTTGGTCACAGATTCGAGTCTCCTTTTCCCACTTCCTCGATTAAGTGAGTCATTATTGAGTTAGGTCCAAATTAGTCGAGGTTGCTTCCATGACTGGACTGAATAAAGACCTACACTTCGACATTGCTTTCCCAATTTAGGTGTCCTTATATTTAACTCATTCGAACCCACAACGCTTAAGGTTGCAATGCAAGTCCAACACTTTTACCATTTCACATACCAATTTTAAAATTCAAAAAGCAATAAATCTTTCGAACAGATAACATTGGTTGATCCCAAATTCACACACATAAAAAGCAGAAAAAGAATCAGAACAACCAAATCAAGAAAACCGCTTCTCAATCCCATTATTCTTCGATGACCAAATACGAAGATGAATAAGGAAACAATAATCAAAGCGATGATTTAGAGGTACTTCTAGGTAAATTGTATTAAAAAAATATATAGAAAATAAACATAGCTATGAAACTTTGGTAGGGAACAAGCATAAGCATAGTGAAAACCATGAACAATACAGTCTACAGACATACGTAAGAGCAAACAAAACCAAACAGAAACAAAAAATCTACCATATCAACTTGTGAGGGCATTGCAGGAGAAAATACCAAGAAAAAGTGAAAGGTAAATAATTCCGGATTTTAGGAAAGAGAAAAAAAAATAGGTCAGATCTCTCTCTCACCGTTTATTCAAGCTCTCAACTTCTTCATCTGTGACCTGACCTCCAAACACCACCTTACTGATCCCATCCGACGGCTGTCATTTCACCCCCCAAATCAAATCAAATCAAATCAAAAAACAGAAATCAGATAACGAAATCAAAGAAGACACCGCTAATTGCTTAGCCAGATAAGAACTGACCTGGTGAGAACGGGCCGATGAACGAGCACCTGAAACTGCGGAACCGGTGGCCGCCGAATCCGCAGGCGGAATTTCCGACCAGGTGAGCAGATCTGCTGTGCTAGTGTGAGGCTTTCTCACCGGTGTACTCCTCTCCATTTTTCCTACACACCAAAACCCCCGAATCAGAATAGGAATCGACACAATTCCCCTTCTTCACCCCCACAACACAAACACACACACGCACAAATCAAACTTTTTCTCTCTCCACCCACCAAATGTTATGATCAATCTCCGAAATGACGAGGTTGTCCGTTGTCCTCCGCTCTGTACAACTCTAACTCTCTCTCTCTCTCTCTCTCTCTTCTGTAGCTTGTTGGAACTTGGGAGCTAAGACTAGTAGTGGCTCTGTTCTGGGTTGCCTATAAAAAAGCGTTCACTTTCTCTCTCCGAAACTCAGTACTAAATTTGAATTTTTATTCCGCCTCTGTTAGTTTTTTTTTGGGTTCCTTTACACCCTCAAACTAGGACATTTATGTCATTTTGTCCCCTTAATTATTAACATTTTTACATTATTTCCCCAATTACTTAATTAATTTTATATTGTCCAAAACACAAGAACTATTATTTGGACTTAAAATATTGATATAATTTATTTTATTTTTTTGGTTAGGATATAATGTATTAACTTGATCAATTACAATCATTAAATAAATGGCGAGTCTCAAACAATTAAATCAATATTAGTAATTGATTAAATCAACAAATTAGGTCAACACTTTAAGTCAAAACACAAATTGTATTTTTTTATAGAAAATATCACTGTGTTAAGATAAAATGAAAATAAAAAAAAATAATGTAGTTTGAGAGATAAAATGGAATAACTGTAGTAAAATTTTAATGGGCGTTATTAATTGGAGGAAAATAAAGTTAATAACAATAGTTAAAAAGTATAATATGAAAAATATAATAGTTAAAAGGGTAAAGTGAAATAAATCTCATAGTTTAAAGGTACAAAATATAATTAATCCTCTTTTTTAAATTCTTTTTTGAGGCATGTGCAACCATTGCCATTGACAGCGAAGCACCACCGGCCTCTGTTCTTCTCCATTAACCTTTAGAATTCTATCCTTTTTTGGGTGAGTAACCTTTTTTTTGGTTCTATCGTAAAATTTTCGGATCAATTTATATACATTTTGATTAATTTTATTTTTAATTTGGTTAAAGATAAATCATTCATATTGTGATTAGGATATTCACGAGAGACAAATTCATCATGATTTAACCTCAATGAATTACCAAAATTTGAATCAGAACATCTGAATTTACAACTCGTTTTCATCTCTATTATTGTTTAAACAACCTTTCCGGTTGGATAAGCAACCTTATGAATTTATTGGCAATGACACTTATCAAAATCAGAAGAGGGACCGGCATTTTTAGGAAATTATGCAATTGCCACAATTCTTAAAGTCTAAACTACTTCCTGATGTGTGCTTCCTTCCTCCTAAGGCAAGACTACTTTTCGAAGACAGGTAACTAACTTTGTTATAGATGAGGCAATGTTTTTCTTTTTCTAGCCAACTGAGGAAAAGATCAAATATGGGGTGATGTTTCCGATACGTTACGATCTCTGTTTTTCATTTCCTCCTCTAGAAAAAATTCTTAATCGCCATAAGTTGGGGAAAGATTATAAACATTTCTGCAAATGAATAGGATTAAAACAAAATAATGGAGTTTAGTGAAGTTACCAAAATCTCCCCAGATACCGTAACGAACAACAAGATCTTTTTCATTTTGTGAAGTTACCAAAATCTCCTTCCATTTAAATAAATTAGCAATGCACGACGTAAAAAAAAAAATTTAAAAATTTTTTTTTTATAAAAAAATGTGAATTATTGCTAATTTTAATTATTTTTAAATTAAATTATTAATTTATTTTGTAAGTCTTTGAGTACCTAATCTGTTATTTATTTAGATATCTTTTTGAGCCCTTTAAGTATTTGCTTGTCTAATTATATATTATAAAGTTATTAATTTTTATGTTGTTAAATGATTGATTAAATTACTTATAATATTATTATATTATTACATAACAAAAAATAAAATGTAGCATATATTTAACTGTGAAATTCAATCTTGTAACTACGTGTATATAATAATTTAGTATATATAGGACTTTACTTCTTTATATAAATTTAAAAAATTGTATATAATTGTACTACAAATAAATAAGGTCAAAAATATTTAGAAGTCGTTATAAAATAATCGAAAATAAGTCGAAAGTCAAATAAGAGTAAAAAACAAAAAAATTAGATGAAAGTATATAGTTGAGTATAATTGACTTTATTATAATAATTAAAAATAAAATAATAAATCAAAATTTTTTCGCAGATATTGATATTTATAAGTAGTATAGATTAATACATTCATTGAGATTGATTTTGATCTTTCAAATGATTTAAAGGTGAGAGCTTTATTTTTATTTTTTTTGTATACATGCATAAAATAGATATGCAGATAGGTTAGTACATATATTTGCCAAAAACATTTGTCATTTAGTATTACAAAGTTATTTGTAGGAGATTTTTTTGTAGCATCCATCTGACCACCGGTAGAAAACAAAACGGGTTAATTGCACCGAAGATTCTTAAAGTATAAAATTTATTTTATTTTATTCTTTAATATTTTAATTGTATTATTTTAGTTTTTAAAGTATTGCATATATTTTTATATGATCCATCAAACAGATAACATCCAAATTGCTATAGGTTTTTTTATCACAAACTTGATATGTGATACTTAAATATGGACAAAAAATAATTTTGGTAATTCTTGACCAAAATTTGAATAACTCATTATCAAAATTATGTAATTTGAGTAGCTTTTTAACCAAAATTTGCATAAAATTTTGGTCAAAAGTTATTCAAATTATTTTATTCCTCATATTTAAATATTTTGTGATAAGTTTATAATCAAAGATCGTTAACAATCCGAATTTTGTCTGCTTGAAGGATCATATCAAAATATATTCAATACTTCAACGACTAAAATGATGTAATTAAAATACNTACTTCTTTATATAAATTTAAAAAATTGTATATAATTGTACTACAAATAAATAAGGTCAAAAATATTTAGAAGTCATTATAAAATAATCGAAAATAAGTCGAAAGTCAAATAAGAGTAAAAAACAAAAAAATTAGATGAAAGTATATAGTTGAGTATAATTGATTTTATTATAATAATTAAAAATAAAATAATAAATTAAAAAATTTTCGCAGATATTGATATTTATAAGTAGTATAGATTTATACATTCATTGAGATTGATTTGGATCATTCAAATGATTTAAAGGCGAGAGCTTTATTTTTATTTTTTTTGTATACATGCATAAAATAGATATGCAGATAGGTTAGTACATATATTTGCCAAAAACATTTGTCATTTAGTATTACAAAGTTATTTGTAGGAGATTTTTTTGTAGCATCCATCTGACCACCGGTAGAAAACAAAACGGGTTAATTGCACCGAAGATTCTTAAAGTATAAAATTTATTTTATTTTATTCTTTAATATTTTAATTGTATTATTTTAGTTTTTAAAGTATTGCATATATTTTTATATGATCCCTCAAACAGATAACATCCAAATTGCTATAGGTTTTTTTATCACAAACTTGATATGTGATACTTAAATATGGACAAAAAATAATTTTGGTAATTCTTGACCAAAATTTGAATAACTCATTATCAAAATTATGTAATTTGAGTAGCTTTTTAACCAAAATTTGCATAAAATTTTGGTCAAAAGTTATTCAAATTATTTTATTCCTCATATTTAAATATTTTGTGATAAGTTTATAATCAAAGATCGTTAACAATCCGAATTCTGTCTGCTTGAAGGATCATATCAAAATATATTCAATAATTCAACGACTAAAATGATGTAATTAAAATATTGACGATCAAACTAAGATAAATTTCATACTTTTGAGGACATATGGCGCAATTAAACCAAAATAAAAAGGTTTGTGGACTTGATTGCTAAAAAAATTATAATGGATCGAACTATGACGTCCAAGTTGTATCCTGCCAGTGCTGCCACAGCCACTAAAGCCTACACTTGTTTTTGTTCCATCATTTGGTACATAACCATGTCAGATAATGCAGGTGGACAAAGTACCAAAAGGTGGTAAAGGGCAAAGAATGATGGGCCCAACCATTCACGTGAGCTATCGTGCTATCGTATTCGTATATACCCCTTGCCTGACTATGCTGCTTGATAAAGCTATGCAGTAGAAATAGTCCAGAAAATTTCCACCTCTTTTTTGTGGATGACTCAATCCTATTCTCTAGAGCTAGTAGAGGGACTGCTTAACATTGATGGATTGTTTGTACCAGTAACAAGTCATCAGTCAGCTTGAATAGGAATACTCCTACCCAACTTCAGCAAGAGTTAGGTGCTATATTTAGAGTTCTAATGGCACAAGGCTCTGGGAAATATTTAGGATTACCTATGAAATGGGGTAGATCAAAGAAACAAACCCTCACATGGGTTAAGGTAAGGAGAGGGTCCAAGCAAAGGTGGCAGGCTGGGTTAAGGAGAGGGTCTATTGACTCACTGTCAAATGAGCCAGTGATACTGTTGGTGGAAGTGGGAACCATTCAGGAAGACATCTGCAAGTATATGCAACAGCTCCCTTCAATTCAATTGCGAGCAGTCAAGAGGGACCTGAACTAGGTGGTTCACCTGGTAGCTTCATAAATCAAGAGTGGCACTATACCTATTTATTGGAGTCCTATGCTAACCCACCTGAGGAAATCATGCGACTGCTAAACAAAGAAGCAAGAGAAGGTATTGGGTAGGAGTCCAAAGAAAAGAATAAAAGAAGGTTCTTTAGAAGTTAGAAAAGTCTTGTTCGAAATGTAATAATTCGAATTTGTATCGATCATTATTATCTTAACTCATTTAATTAATTGTGCCAAGTATTTTAATATGAATCCGAGGGGTTTATTATTGTCTTATTTTGGTGTTAACCTGTATGAATCAAAAACTTAAAATTGAATCTTCATCATCTTTCCACCGAACACATGCTCACAGTTTTTCATAATGCAGTGTAAATACCTGGTGAAAAATAAAAATATGACATTTCATTCATATAATATTAATTAAACGTATTAATTGTGTCAACTCTTGAATTAGTCATATTTAATAATAAGCCGACTCAACCCACTTCAAATCATTTTCAGGTTTGTGTTGAGAAATAATTAATCCTAACATATTAATTTTGTATTGTGCACGAATAGTGCTGTCGTATCTCGTTGAAAATTACCCGTACTTCCAAGTTCAATAATTATGAAAGTTTTACATTTAATTGTTAATAATAACATGACAAGAACGAACTGTAAATCCAGATGTCCTGAGTTTAAATTTTGACAATCCCTTGGAGTCAAGTCATGAGAGACTTATCTTTCATAAATATCCTAGTTCAGGCGTAGATAGTCCACATTTGATTGAACCGGAAAAGAGATTAATCAAAATGCGTATAAGCCGGTCTAGACACCTATGACCGTTGAACCAAAAAAATAATATCATGACAATAACGTGATTTCCACAAAGTTTTAAAATTTGTATTGAAATTGTTCATGAACAGTACAAATCAACACTGCCCATGACAAAGAATATATTGTTCCTGACCTGTACTCCAATGGAGGCTCCTAGCCTGGAATTCTTGATGGCTGCAGGATCACTTTCACTTCCTTCCTTACTTGGCCTTCTTAAATATAACAAAACTGGATTTCTTTGCGTCTCTGTACAATCAACCAACTGGATTTCCAACAACTCCGAGCAGTTTCAGATGGGGACAATACTAGTCAGAACTGCTATTCACCTAAATTGGAGAACGTTAACTGCCGGTAAATTAACAACTTATCATCGGTTTCATCGAAATCAAGTCCATCCTCTCCATAATCCATTTCAACAATGGTTCTATCATCATGATGAAGCTGCTCTTCTTCTTCTTCTCTAAAATGACCTTGTGTATTTTGTCCTCGTGTAGGCGAGGTGTCCAATTCTACCAGTTGCAGCTCTGAGTCTTTAAGAGCTTCCATCCGGGCACGTTCCCTGTCTCTTGGATAGGTGCAATAGAGGAAAGAGTAGATAAAGCAACAAAGCGCCATTGGAATCCCAATTGCTGTATAAAGTGCCTTGGCCAATGATGCAGCATTCTCTGTCTGTTCCAATATCTTCAGATCCTTCGGGAACTGGTTCATAACCATAAACATGTTGAGCTAGCAGTCCAACTACAGGGGGAGCGAATGAAGAAAATATGGACTCAAACGATCTATCCAAAGCATAAATACTTGTTCGGGATTTTTCAGGTACAATCTCTGCAAAAATTGGACTGTATACACCATATCAAGAAGATATTAGAATTGTAAATACATCCTTTTTTGAATTAAATTACTTTTCCTTGCATCCTAATTTATTTTCTTCAATAATTAATAAACAATTACTACAGATGCACTTGTGTTCCGAGGAAGTATGTGAATTCTTTACCGCTCCCTTTCAGGCCGGCAGAAGATACTCCTCAAGCTTAATAGCTCGTGATTTAATTCTTCTCTATATATTGATAATATCATCTCAGGATCAATAATACTAACAAAGCCTCTTTGCATATTACTGACACCACCCACCCATGACCCAACGAGAGCCAAAGGAAAAATAAAAAAACCTTTCCTTTGAGGCATGGGCAGGAGCCTTGTGACTTAAGTATCAAACCATATCATTATTTTGGGTCACGTACACCTTATATTCTAAGCACCCCGCACTCAATTTGACAAGTGATAGTACATGTGACTTGTAAACACAAAGCGAGCAAAGCACATGAAAATATAGAGGGTGCGTATAGAATCTTTACTTGTTTGTAGCTGGAGCATTCCAAGATATGCAAAACCCTGTAATGAACAAGAAGAAAACATGCACGAACATTGTGGATGGATCATCCGGTAAAGCCAACAGAAGTATTGCAGCAAGAGGGATGGCTGATGCGGAGCTTATCTGCGACAGAATAATCCTGCCAGAATTTGGTAGACGCTTGGATAGAGTGTCCCCCATTTTACCTCACAAACAGCCCTCCAAGCGAACCAGCAAGCACAAACATGCCTATGAGGAAGGCAGTCTTCTTATGAGAGAATCCAGTAAGCTCTAACCACATGAGTGCAAATGACAAAGCTGACCAGGGGAATGAACCAGAGACACCCTGAGCCACAATAATCTGGAAGGAGTGAATCTTGATCACTGATTTTGCTTCCTGAACAAGGTCTTTCACTTCTGACAAGAAGGATTTTCTTGTAACTTGAGCACGAGCTTTCACACCACCATCAGAAAAGTGTGGATCATTAGCAAAGACTCGACTAGAATGCCCACAATGACACTGATAATCCCAACAAGATGAAAGGAATTCTCCAACCGGATATACCCATAAATGTGGTTGGAGCTAACAATAAAGACAAGAGTCCTCCAATGATTGAGCCAAGGTTGCTGGTTAGCTGTAGCCATCCAAAAGCCATACCACAGTTGTTGTCATCCGTTGAGTCAGCTACAAGGGACTGAATTGCAGGTGCAACTATGGCAAGGCCAACCCCATTCAAAGCTCTTGATACTGCAACCTAAGCAGCACGAGCTGAATGACGAGTTTGTAGCAGTTATAACAACTATAGTCTCTTTTTACATTGCTAAAAAGTTCCAAATGCATATATTGGAGGGAAATGTGTAAATATCTTTAAAGAAAATAGGAAGTGGACAACACATAGATTGCAGAAGTGATGACAAGAGCTAGATTTGTTAAGCTAGGGTTTGGTACATTTGTACATATATAAATGATACACAGTCAGTTTTGTTAAGTTGATGATTGTATTATTAGAGTCCCAATACTTTACATGAAATGTTGAATCCTTGTCCTAGTTCAAAAGCTATTGATTTTTTTTATTTTTTATTTTGCTTTGCCAAATCCTTCTAGTTCAAATATTGCATTGTTCATCATTAAAGACCACAAATTCCTTTTGCCAATTAAGCTAAGATGCTGATTCTATCTTCCAGTTAGTACAGGATTTTTCTTTGGGAATATAAATTTCCAGCCTCAAAAGAACATTGTTTTTCCTAGACGAAATTTCAGTTGCTGCGCATGTGACTCTCATCATTTCTGCTAAGAGGGGAATTCTGGCTCCGACAAAAACCATTCAAATGACACTTCAACATATTATTTTTGATTTTAAACTCCATAGACGCAAACAATTAGATTTCTGCAAAATATTGGCAAAATTTAATGAAACATCCTAACCATTTAGGCCATTTATTTGTTTATCTAATGCTTCCCATTAGTTTTGGTATCACATTTCTTTTGGGGCATGTTTGGTTCGGGTACAAACGAATGATGAAATTGAGTAATTGATTCCCATTCAATCTATATAAATGGCCGTAATAAGAGTAATATTTGATCTATCCTTTGTGTAATAAGTTTCGATCAAGATTAGAATAAGGTATAAATCTATAATTGTAATATCGAAGTCATGCTTGGATTAGGTAATAATGTATAGTATTAAATTAAAAATGACAAAATAAATATAGAGGGCGGTATCTGATGGTCAGATATCTACGATTGGTATATCTTTGAAAGCTCGGATGGAGATAATAAACAGGTTCCTCGAGGGCTAATTAAGCCACTGTAGTACAAGCCAGAAGAACTGGAGCTTTCCAGAATGTGTACTTTTTATACGAGGGTATGGACCTAGGTTTACTGGGATAATAAAGTCATTGTGTTTTTAATACTGAAACTATTAAAAATAATACGACTTACTACATGGTATTCATCAATAACTAATATTAAGTGTTAAATGATAATAATGAACCGGGTCACTATAACTCAATTCAAACTTGGTATTACATCATCAATGGATTAAATAAATCCAATCCAATCTCTTAATACCTAAACCAAATATACTTATACTGTCAATTAGCGCAAAATTATAGTTTTATGATTTCGCATATAATCTAATTCCCCTTTCCTATTTCCATTCTTCAAATTGTCTTCTAATATCAGTTGCCCAGGATGATAAACTTGTCCTACCACTATCTTACCATAGCCTATACTGCTATACTCAATCTCGAAGTCTATTAGTAAAAACAACAGCAATTGAATTCAATCTTGTCAAGAATAATTAAAATGACATCCAACCCAAATACCCACAAGGAAAAAAAAAAAATCAGCTAGGCAAGTGAATTTGGAAATCAATCCAACACCACCAAACATTTATATAATCACACAATAAATCAAAACATAACTAAAATTTCCACGATTCCAAAGCCCAAAATTCAAATTGAAGAAAAAATGGATTGGTGCTGGATTGACCTGAAAGAAGGTGGAGGAGAAGGCGACAAGGAAGGTGGCGGCTGCCCAGAGGAAGGCCCCATAAGCGATGACATGAGCTCGGTTGTGACGCACGGCTAGGTAAGTGGCTAGAGGGTAACACGAGGCCTGAACCATCGAACGGAACAGTGTGAGCGAGCCCAGAGCAGTTGGATCCGTGTGGAGTGCCTCTCCGACTTCCTTGTAAACTTCAGGGAGAAGTGACTCATCGGCTCTTTCCATTATTCCGGCAAGGTTCACCAGAATCAATGTCGCCGTCTCTGACCTCATTTTCTTCCAATTCGTTTGAAAGATTCAGAGGAAACAGAGTAGGGCTTTGTAGCGTTAAGGCGTTAATCCCTAAATGCGTAGTGTCCTCTCTCTCTCTCTCTCTCTCTCTCTCACACACACACACACACACAACACACGGTTGTAGGTGGTTGAAAATTGAAAGGGAGGGAGCAGCTGAGTCAAAACTCAAAAATGCATAGAGCGTGTTTGACTAATCATGCATGATTCGGTCCCACTTACGTTAGTAAGTTGTAATTAAGGAATATGACTTAGATACCAAAGCCATGGGGGATTTTAAAGTTGCTGGTTTAAACTTCATCATCCCTCTATAATACTGTCGCCTTTATAATACTGCCCAAAAAAAAAAAAAGTTTATAATTTTTATAATTCATTGTATTTGATGAGTTCGAATTTGATTGAGTCAAGCCCAATTTAAATAAATCAAAAAAGCCCAAAGAAGAGTCCAACTGAATTTAGATCGACCCATCAAGAAGAAATCTGAAAGGACATCAAGAGACACATGCCCAAAAGAGCCAAGAGGCCAGCATCAAGGATCCCCCAAAGGAAGGACATCGCCCATATGGTCTCCAAGTACGCGCCGCCTATGGCTTGCCCTCATGTGCCTCTTCCCCCTTTTTCACTCTAATGCAAGTCTAAGTTCAGCCCAATTTAAGTTCAAATTCAAGATCAGGATCAATCCAGCTTAGGATTATTTTTCGACGGAATAGGGACACGAGCGAGAGAATATCGGGATACAAAGATTTAATCTTACTAAAATTGTACTTACCAAAATGATAGAAACCCCATTTCTCACGTCACTGCCTCATTGCATTGGTAAACCCATATAATGTGAGTCCACTGCACATAAAGAGCATGCTTTCATGACCTTAAGACCTCTGCAAAATCTCTACACATACTACATCTTCTTACACACATTGTTCTCTCTCTCTCCCTCTAAGCACTGTTATACTCCTAGAGAATACTCTCTCTGGTGACTTCATTTATAAATAAAAGACTCAAGTCACCGCTGCCGTTCTCGAGAGTAGCATAGGTCACCCGGACCGAACCACTGTTAATCTCTGTGTTGATTGTCTATCTACTACTTTTGCTCTTAATTGTCATTGAATACTTATTAATTGCTCATTAATTACACTAGTTACATATTCTTGACTATTGATTTTGTCCAATACTGATTTGTGCATCATCAGTATTGTTAAAAAAAAAAAAATTCACTGTATAAATTTTTGGAATTCGATTATAAGCTAAAATGTTAAGATCGATTTAGTTTGATCTTATAAAAATAATGACTTTTGAGAATATCTTATAATTTTGTAATTTAAGAGTTTGCGATTAATCCTAACAATTTTAAGTCCAATAATAAAACTATTAGTATCAATCGCAAATGTTTATGATTGATTGCAAAAACATTAAAAATCAAAAATGATTCTCCAAAATTATATAAAAAATTTATATGACGTTTCAATACCCAAGCATTCTCCCTAATTAAGAAGTTGTTTGCATTTCAATAGGAAAGTGTGGTTAGGTTTATGTTTTATCTATGGACATGAGGTGGAAGTTTTGATTGCTTTAAAAGCTTTACTCTTTGGTTGATTTGTATTTTTCCCAGCAATTGTCAACAATAGGACTTCGACTTCAAAAAATAAGGAATTTTTTGCTTTTTTCTTTTTGACTTGACTACGGTGTTAGGAAAAAAAACGTTGTACCATATCTCTAAATTTTATAATTTTAATGACTGTTTTTATAATTTTTTAGGTCATTTCAAAATAAAAAAATTTACAATTTTTGTGGGTGATCACTTTTGTGATAATCGGTGGTCATCATCCATCACAACTATTACAATCGGTTGTCACTTTTGTGATAATCGGTTGTCGTCATCCATCACTTTTTAAGCTGCCACAATTATAATCGATTGTCATCATCTATCACAACTATCACTGTCTCCCTTCACCACCACTGTCGCCCACCATCACTATCTCTGCTCGCCCCCCACTATAACCAGTGCTTAAATTTTTTTATTCCTCCTCTATTTTTGTAATTTAATTTTAAATGTGAATGCAAATATATTTATTGTTAACTATTTTTTTTACTACTTCGTGCCTTCAGGCACAAGAAATGACTAGTTCATAAAAATAATAAAATGACAATATAATACCTAAATATTTTTTTTTTCACTACTATAATCTTGTCCTTCTCTTTTTTGGTTAAAGTACAAATACTCGATTTTATTTGCAAAATAATGTTTTCCCCAAATATTCCAATGTTGTTAGACACTATTTATAATAAGGTGAGCCCTTTTGTTTTATTTGTTCAACAGGGAGGATGTTTGGATCAGGTTATGTGTATTTTGACTAATTTTATTTTCAGTTCAGTTAAAGATAAGTCATTCACACCTTATGACCTAGCTTCCAAAAGAATTGTCAAAATTTGAATTCAGGATGTCTGAATTTACATTTTATCTTTGTTACCACTTGATTTACTATCGCTAGAGACCGACTTACGTCAAGCTAANACTATTACAATCGGTTGTCACTTTTGTGATAATCGGTTGTCGTCATCCATCACTTTTGTAGCTGCCACAATTATAATCGATTGTCATCATCTATCACAACTATCACTGTCTCCCTCCACCACCACTGTCGCCCACCATCACTATCTCTGCTCGCCCCCCACTATAACCAATGTTTAAATTCTTTTATTCCTCCTCTATCTTTGTAATTTAATTTTAAATGTGAATGTAAATATATTTATTGTTAACTATTTTTTTTACTACTTCGTGCCTTCAGGCACAAGAAATGACTAATTCATAAAAATAATAAAATGACAATATAATACCTAAATATTTTTTTTTTCACTACTATAATCTTGTCCTTCTCTTTTTTGGTTAGTTAAAGTACAAATACTCGATCTTATTTGTAAAATAATGTTTTCCTCAACTATTCCAATGTTGTTAGACACTATTTATAATAAGGTGAGCCCTTCTGTTTTATTTGTTCAACAGGAAGGATGTTTGGATCAGGTTATGTGTATTTTGACTAATTTTATTTTCGGTCCAGTTAAAGATAAGTCATCCACACCTTATGACCTAGCTTCCAAAAGAATTGTCAAAATTTGAATTCAAGATGTCTGAATTTACATTTTATTTTTGTTACCACTTGATTTACTATCGCTAGAGACCGACTTACGTCAAGCTAACCCTTTTTTTTTTTGCTAGTAAAAAAAGGGGTGAGAACAAAAGAGAACACTCCAATACCACCTCAATAGGGCCTTACTGGTGAGATTATGAGGTCCCTAATCATACCCGTTACTCCTCTGAAAAATGAATCTACTAGACTAGTGTAATTGTTAACCATCAAACTTCAAACTCTACACTTAACCTCCTCCGATTCACGAATTCAAATTATGTACAATCCTTCATACATCACGCACGTTTGATGATTCGATGTGTTTTACAAAAGTTAAACTTAGGATTTCGAAATAATTTTCACTTAAAATTTTTCAGGCAGTATATTCCAGCCCAAATTGTTCTAACTTGGAAACACTTTCTTGATTAAGTGGTCGTCCAAACTGAATTGGGCCGAAAATACATCCAAGAATTTAGGCCCATCCATGTTGTAGGCCCAGTTCAATGAGTTGGCTCAAACTCCTAGTCCAAATGAAGTGGGCCTAAAATACATCCTAGAATTTAGGCCGAACATGTTATAGGGCCAGTTATGCTCCAATGAGTTAGCCCAAACTCCTAACATCTTCTTTATCCTACACAATAATTTACAATGGTGAGGATAGAATAAGAAGCTAGAAGACTTTAGATGAATATCTACTTCCATGTAAGCATGTCAATAGATCAAATTTGATCGAAAATAATCTTAATTTGAATCAGATTAATCATATATAGTTTGATATTTTTTTACCGATATCCAACTCTGTTATATCAAATTTAATCAAATTCAAATCTGTTATTTTTTATGCGGTTTGTTAAAATGTAATCGTTAATAGAGTAATGGAATATGAAAAGACAAATTAAAAAGGCTATTTGAGGTTGAATTAGTGTGATATGTATCTAAATCTCTCTGACATTCAATTCAATTCTTTCTAAGTCTTCTAGTTTAGGGTAGAAAATAAAATGGTATACTAAAATGGCACTTGGAAGCTCATGAGTTCGAGTCGCAGAAATAATTTTTTTATAGGAGTAAGACTATTTAACACTCGATACGTCATTTTAGAATGACATGAATATGTTGTCATGGGAATGGCATGAGAGTATTCTAAGCTCAAGAGAATCTGTGGCCATCAAACCATGTTTAGGATGCTTGTATCCTCCAAGACAAGGGCCTCGTATAAATGGAAGACCACTCAAAAGAAGTAACACCTATCTTATACACACGCAGCATGACAGCACCTACCTGTTTAATTTTTTATGTACAAAGAGATTCTGCTTGATGATGTTTGGGGTTGGAAGGATTTCCTCTGGCCATGAAGAGTCTTAAAAGACGTCAATAACCAATGTTCAACTATGGTACTAAAAATTAATTGTTCGGTATAATTTTTTTTATTACTTTATCAATTTTCAATTAATTGTTACAAATTATGCTAAAAGGACTTAAAATTATGTCACATGTAGGAGACAATTAATGAACTCACGTGAGCATGATGGGACAAATCACGTGGGAAGCAATAAAATAGAAGTCGAACCGAACAATGAAAATTTTGTTCATAATACTGAGTCGATTCATAGATAGCTCAGTAGTAGGAGTAAGAGTTCGGTTTCGACAAGGTCAAGCTCTACTCGGGACAACCTTAAACTGAGTCATGAGGAAGTGCCTGCAATCAAGGGATTTAAATATAACAAACAAGCACAATCATCGATTCGGAAGGAACTAGGTAACAAAAGAAGGATCTGGAGAGATTTTAGCAATCCCTAACAAACATCTCATATTGATAGGATGTGTGTCACCTTGTGTTATCAGCAATGGGAACACTAATAAGAAGAGTGACACTATAAAAAGGACCAAAGATATACAGTAAAAAGTCCACTCAACTTTTTTTGCATCGACATTTCTTTTATATTTTTATTGACTTAAGTATCGGAGTGTTTTCGATTAAATACTACGATGTTAAGCAGTTGCTCGTTAGCAAAATTCAGTAATCCATATCCATTTACCAACGAAAGAGATAAATACATTTTCACCGCTTTACGCATGCAAACTGAAATCAATGTCTACAGATCAATTTTGTCATGGTACCGTAGCCTTACCGGTAATAGGATATGGATATGGTAGTGAAAAATTGCAACAAAAAAAAAAAAAAAATTACTAGAGGCAATTCAAAATTTTGTGATCAATATCTGCAAGTTTAACCAAAATTAAAGAATATTTGCAAGTTTAACTGAGATCAAAGTTGTTCGAATCTTGACAATCTCTTGGACTAGTCACGAGAAATTTATTTCTCAAGAATACTCTAATTTCAGCGTGGATGACTGCCTTTGACAAAACCAGAAACAGAATTAGTCGAGGTACACGTCAATTGATCTAAACACTCTCACTATTGAACCAAAAAATAATAATAAAAAAAATAAAAAATGCTCATTTACATGTATTATAAAATAAACAAGGTAATGTATATAACTTATAGCTAAAAGAGTAGTGATTCAGGTTATTTGTTCAAAACATAAGTCTACGAATCATCACTACAACTATGATAACAGCCACCAAACCTCCTAATTTTCTGTAATCCTCATGGTAATTTGTGTGCTGTTTATTTCTGCAAAACAAGCCTAATCACAAGGACATATCCATGAATCCACCATGCACCTTCATCCCTAGAGGAAACATTCTCCAAACCCTTCTCTCCTTCTCTCCATTTCGTAGGGACTATATCTTCTCATGGCCTGGAAATCCACCAAGGTTCGTATTGACATTTTCATGGCTCAGACCCAACTCATCAAGACAAGGAATGCTTGAATTTTCCTGAGACTTAGTGCCAAAAATGGCTGCATTGGCTAATGGGTGCTTAAGTAACGGAGGAAGAGAAGAAGACTGTAAAAGAGACTGGAATGTGAGAATTTGGTTTTGCATATTCAAAAAGTTTGGGGTCTCTTTGGAAATTCCAATATTAGAGGGTAGTTGGTAGGTTGTTGAATTCAAACTACTGGAATTACCAGTAATAGAGGTGGTAATAGAATTGGTTGTTTCAGGAGTAGCATCAATCATACTGGAGTTCCACAATGGCGGAGATGAAAGAGAAAGTACATATGGTGAGAGCTGAACCTTTTTTAAATTCCCAGACCACGTTGGTGAGCTTGGGCCAAAAAGATCACTCCGGCGAGAATACGGTGACGCCGAGGATGGAGCAGTGGGAATTCCGGTGAATTGTTGCACCATTTGCCGGAAATTCGATGTGTCAGTGGTGAGGACTGTGGTTGGTGCTCGCCTAGAAGCTCTGGTTCGCTTCTTCGTGTTCCTGACAACGTGGGTTTGCTCGGACGGCGGTGAAGCTTCGGCAGCCTTCCCGACAGCCGATTGCAATGGCGATGATGATAATCCTGTCAAGTTTGGGAAGTCCATGTTATTGGCTTCATATCTAAGGGGTTTGGAGCACTTTAAATTGCGATTGTATAAGGAATTTGCGTCTGGGTTTGGTGGTGATTGCGAGAAGGCATCAACAGTATGTGGTGGTGGATCAAACAAAGTGGGTGGTTGACGGTGGAGGTGAGGAAGAGATTGCGGCGGCGGTGGGTGGCTTGAAGGTTTCAAGAAAGGGGAGATCGACTCTGCCCTGGAATCATACTCTTCATCACCACCACTTGATGATTGCATACCACCACTATTACCCGAATCCATGGCTTTGTGTTCAGAAAAAGGAAGAAAAGAAGTCCAATAAAACCTGGTTAAATCAGGAGAGAGAGAGAGAGAGAATTACAAAGATTGAAGACAGAAAGAAAGAGAATCTGAAACCATCGAGAGTATTATGAAACAACCCGTGAAGAAAGTGAAGAGATTTCTTCCAGAAAAGGTTTAGAAAATGTACCCTTATCTTGGATCTTAAAATGGAGTCGGAGATCTCCCTCTCTCTCTCTCTCTCTCTCTCTGACCAAAAGTATCCGTACAGGAATAGCAGGAACGAGTGAATAAGATCCAAGGAGACAGATTTTGGCAGTCAAGATTGATGGTTTTGGTCTTCTGGTTGTGTTTGTAAGTTTGTATTGCTCTCTATGTGATCTTCCGCTAGGATTTAGCTAGGGGTGTAAATTGGAGGGATGAATCCGAATTCAACCCGGAAAAAATAAGATTTGACTTGATTTTTTAATATTTGGGTCGGTTATGAGTTAAAAAATATCAATTCAAATTAAATTTAGACAATGTCTAGAGTTATGGAATTCAACTCGAATATTAAATCAAATTCAGCTCTAATATTTGACTATTATTATAATTATGTTAATTTGGCTATTATGGTTATTATGTCTTTAAGTTAAGAAAAGTGTAATTTAGTTTTTGTTCAATATTTTTTTATATTTTAAAAATTATGATCTTTATGTTAAACATTTGATTGAAGTTGTTAATTGTTATTTCATGTGAATACTATGTAATATGTATCAGATTTAAAATAACATGCTGATTTTGAGTCTAAACAAATTTAATCCGAATTTAAACTCAAAATATGTAACGCCCCAAAAACCCCCGTGGGTGACATTACATTCTAAAAACCATTTACCGTATGAGAGCATTAAGTAAAATTCATCACGACGAAAGTTTCATTCATCAACCATTCATATTTTAACAAAATTTGGGCAGAGTCTCCTTTGTACGGGGAGCTCTACCCAAAACACAACCTGTACAATTATATTACAATTGACCACACCGGGTCCACATATGCATAACTATTGACCACACCGGGTCCATTTTTCCATCATAAAATAAACTTGCATTCATCATATGTCATATCCACACTATCATCCCAAATTAATAGGTCTAATCTTGGCCTTTACATCTCCAAAATGTAATAATATAACGCAGCGGAAATAACAGAAATGAACTAGAGTTCAAAAGGATATTCTAAGCATAATCTAGTCTAGAACAAAATAAAAGTGTCGCTCTAAGCGTCCACCTCGGGATCCACAT
>CAUOFW020002502.1:1638514-1653369 GCA_963454935.2 Ilex paraguariensis | reverse complement strand
GAGAGTTTGTGATTGCATACCCGCTTTGTCTTTTGGGAGGGGTATTTATACCTTAGAAGATCATGATTGCTGTCAGTGTGGTCAGTAGGTAATCATCAGGCACAGGTAGCGTGTGTAATCATTTGATGAGGAATGTCTTCTCTAATTGATTGCTCGGGGTCCCGAACAATCAATGCTGAGTCTGTCGGGACGCCGACGGTACAATATGCTCCTGTCGGGAAGGATGCAATAAATGCTCTGTAATAGGAGCATTTATTGCCTTTCATATCCGAACCTTACCGCATTGAATGCGGTCTCGTCAACAGAAGGGTGCAATTAATTGTTTGCTTTCCCAAGTCGCGTGTCAGCAACGGCACGCGGTTTGTCTGCTTCGGATGTGACATTATTTGCCACGCGTCCATCCCTTATTGGCTGTTACGTCGGTATTCCAGCACGTTCTGACATTACTTGTGTAAGAAGAGGTCATGATGAACAACCCATACTGGCATAGGCTGATGTCCCGTATGTCAGTAGCTTTATCCGGGAGTAGAGGAAGCGTCCATGATGGAGTGACCCTCGGTGCCGAGGAAAGGCTCACCTCGGGGACCAAGGGGTGGTGTGTTCCCGAGGTACATGGTGACCGAGGACACATGTCTTTGTATAATGTACCGAATATGTGATCCTATATGAGAGGTACCTCGGGGAGAGGACGCCTTGCCGATGGTGCTCGAACCCGAGCAACTTTGTTCTAAAAACCCCGAGGACACGTGTCTTCATCGTATGCTTTTCAGAAGAGTCCCATCAAATCCGACACAATACAACTCGATTACCACCCTTACTTTCTATTCGATTGTTAGTTTAGCTCTTGCGATAATAAGGACCCCTTCCTTGAGCAAAAGATAATGCCTCACTTATTTCGTGTAGACTTTCAGGTGCAAGCAACAGTTTTTCAGAAACAAGAACCGACTTGAAAGTGCTAACAAGTCGTGCTAGCGGACTAATCTATGAAGAAAAAGAGCAAACAATTCTAACAAAAACAATGATAAATGACAGTCATTTATCGAAAATGTATAATATATTATTGATAATGTACACTAGATAATACTTTCCTATAGTGTTTTAAATCTACACAAAAATTTCTCCTAAAAATCAAATCCCGAACAACCAAATCCTTTAAAGTTTTGAATTCTTTCACGTTTGATGAGAATAGGAAAAAAAATAAATGCCCATTTTTTGGTTTTTCAGTTTTCTAATATTCATACTAAAATTTCTAGGCTACCAATTATTAGGACTTGACTATGGTACCGAAAAAAAAAATGAGTACCATACATCTAAATTTTACTGTTTTAATAGATATTTTTATAACTTTTGTGTGTCATTTTATAATTAAAAAATTTATTAGTTTTATATGTGATTTATCACATTTATAAGTATTTTTACCACAATTATGATAACTATTTTACCATTTTTCTTAAATACAGAAAAATTATCACTTTTGTGAGTGATTTATTACGTTTGTAAGTATTTTCATCACTATAATGAGTGTTTTTATTACTATTGTAGTAATTATTTTTATTATTTTTTTCGATATCACAATAGTGATAAAAATTTTCATAAATATGATGAAAAAATCAATAAATGTGATAAAGACGATATGATAATAAAGTTTTTTTTTTCAATACCGTAGACACCTCCCCAATTATTAATCATGAAATTGTTTTTTCCTGTTTCATGTCTGCTAATGTAAAACCTGTTATAATAAATAATAAATTATAAAAACGAAGAACAAGACATCAATACCAAGAGAGTAGAAAATACCAAAAAAAAAAAAAAAAAGAGTAATGAGAAGCACAAAAGGAGGAGAAAATATCCAATTTAGTCACTTGGTATCATCATCGATACACAAGAATAATAAGTGGATAAAGTGTACTTCACTAATCTAATATATTAGTAATTAAATATGGTAATTATTCATAACTAATATAGTAATGGAGTTTATTTTATTTATTTATTAAATTATTTTTTAAATAATAATATCACGTAACAATAATTACGTTTTATCCCCGTGACATTTCAAAAGAAGAAAACAATAAAGCTCTAAAAAAAATGAGACACAGAGAATTGACTCATTGACATCTTAGTCAAAGGAGTGCAGGTAGCAAATTGCTACTTGATACCCCGTAAAAATCGGGTTTTTTTATTATTAGTATTTATTTTGAGCGATGTTAGTTGGTCTTAAAATATTGATTTAATTTATTTTCTTAATCAATCAATCTCATTGATTTAAATGTAGGTCTCAATAATTATTGAGACCTACTGCCTATTCAATGATTATAATTTATATATTAATTCAGGTATAAATACAAATACAAAATGTAAACAAAAAAAAAAAATTTTTTTTTAGTTACATGATGTCCAAACTTGCATCAACTATTTCTTAGAGTTCAGTAACTGATTATCGTAACTTGAGTTGGATTAGAACATATTTTTAAAAAAACAAGGATGACTTACCTGACTCTTAAGTAGTGTGAGAAAGATAAAAACTGAGACATCTGAATTATCAAATGTCAGACTGAACTACTACATCATCCCTTAATTATCAAAAGACAATATTGGTAACTCAAGATTATGATTGAGTCGTAATTTTTGAAGCCAAGATTGGATGCAATAATTTTTCTAATGAAATATTTTTTATTATTTTTGTACACGTGTTCTTATCATAGTATATCATATTCATATTATATTTAAATTTTGTTGTATTAAATTTTATTCAACTCGTATTTGATTTATTTATATTAATAATTTTGATAAATATACATTAACAAAAAAAAAGACTAAATAAAGAAATATTGAGAATTATATAACACGATGCAATTACATAAATAACCTTTACACAAGAGAACAATAGTGACTATGTTTTACTTGAAAAATGGGTTCAAATGATTTGACACTGATTCAAGGGTGTTTTTCGTCCAATCCGTATTCATTTTAAATTCAAATTTTAATTACCATGCAAGTGTCATCTTTTTGCGGTCCCGTTTTCTATTGGTCTAGATTTACCCTAAAGATTTATGGTCGAATTTGTACGATAAATAAAAGGTTTAAAGTTGTGGTTATCTCGTATTTTGTCGGGTTTGTCACAAGTCACAACACATATAAGTTCTTGTATACTAGCCTTGTATTTTTTTAATACAAGATATTTAGGCTTGCGTCGACTATTTTTCAAACTTAGTTATTGACTATCGTGACTTGAGTCAAGTTAAAACATGTCCTTTTACAATGGTGGGCAACCCTTAGAAAGTGTGAAAAAGAATTGAATTTGAAATTTTTATGTTATCAAAGATTAAATTCAACCACTCATGATTCAAGGTCGCGATATTAATCATTGACTCGAAAAATTTTAAAAAACATCGATCGTAACGTCGCAGTTCAGTTTTCGACGATAAAACCTACAAGAAAATATTTAACATGACAAGAGATTTGGGTCGTCTTACAGTGCCGTAAAATTATACAAAATTTAGAATTTATATGTATCGTGTAACAGTATCATTTCAAAAAATACCAAATCAAGTATAACCTAACCAACTCTCATCGATATTAATGGATAATTTGAACTACATATACAGTTACTATACTACCTCTAAGAATGTCCTATAAAAAAATCGATGAGTTGAACCACATGCTAGAGGTCTACGACCAGCAGAATTAAAAATTCAATAGATTCCATTCTTTACTAACAAGTCTTTTCGATAAGAGATTCTTCCTCAAATTTAAAAAAATGCAGGAAATGTATTTGTACATAATACGTCGTTTTCATGGACTGTGTTGTTTTATTCCCTCTATAGACTACAGTGTGTACACACTCAATAAGAGATTGTGACAAAATCAATTTGTGGAATTACATGCAAGTTGGCTTTTTAAAAAAATTAATCTATAAAAATAATAGATCGCAGACATTTATCGAAATTATATAATATATTATTATTGATGTACCCTAGATAACACTTTTCTATGTTGCTTTAAATCTACACAAAACTTTCTCGTAATAATCAAATTCCAAACAACCAATCCCTTTGGGGTTTTTTGGTAAGGGGTTATTGGGGAATTTGACAAGATGAATTGGAGAAAAATAATTTAAAAGACCCCTAAATCTCGTGTTTGGATTGAAAATCTAATCCTGAATTTTCAAACTTGACTTGTAATTGGCCCGAATATTAAACTCATGATCATGAATTTCATCAAACTTAGGAGGGGACAATAGGTTTGAAGATGAGTTAAGAGGTTAAAGATGTAAAAAATAATTATACTCGTTAACGTGGTATGAATTGAATTGATCAAGGGTAAAATAGTTATTTACAGGACAAATAATTGTTAATAATTATGATATATTCGTGCATCCTACATGTGTATATATTATATATCAAATATGGGTATAAATCGAATTCAATGTTAAATCTCATATTTGTAAAAAAATTTTGAATTCAAACTCTTCCAAAAATTCGTTCAAACAGAAGTTTTGAATTCTCCCACGTTTGCTGAGAATAGTGAAAAAAATTTGCCCATTTTTGGTTGTTTTTTTTTTAATCAGGAAAAAAAAAATTATTAGGACTTTCTATGCTACCAAAATTTTGCCCATTTTTGGTTGTTTAGTTTTCTAACATTCACCCTAAAATTTCTAGGCTACCAATTATTAGGGCTTGACTATGGCATGGAAAAAAAAATATTGGCACCGTATTTCTAAATTTTACTATTTTAATAATAGGTATTTTTATAATTTTATGGGTCATATTATAATTCAAAAATTTATTATTTTTATAGGTGATTTATCACATTTATGAGTGTTTTTACTATTGTTATGATAACTATTTTTATCTTTTTTTCTTCAATACAAAAAAATTATCACTTTATTGATTGATTTATCACGTTTTGTAGGTATTTTTCATCACTGTTATAAGTATTTTTATTACTATTGTGATAATTATTTTTATCACTTTTTTTAAAATGGTCACAATGATAAAAATACTCATAAATACGATAAAAATATCCATAAATGCGACAAAAATGGTATGATAATAATTTTTTTATTCAATACTGTAGACACCTCCCCAATTATTAATCATGAAATTGTTTTGCCAACTACTAGGGACGCCAACTACCAGTTTTTTCGTCTTTCTTGTGTGCTAATGTAAACCTATTATAATATATAATAAATAATAAATTATTACAACGAAGAACGCATCAATACCAATAGAGTAGAAAATACAGAAAAAAAAAAAAAGAAGAGAAAAATGAGAAGCACAAAAGGAGGACAAAATATCCAATTTAGTCACGTCATCATCGAAAGCTTATTTCACTAATCTAATATATTAATAATTGAATATGGTAATTATTGATAATTATTATAATAGTTATTATATGTTGTCTTTATTAATCATTCATTGATTTAAATGTAGGTCCTAATAATTATTGGAACGTATTACGTATTCAATTATTATGATTAATTGAATTAATATTTCAAATCTAAATAACATTTTCCATTTATTTTGGGTTGCAAGTGGCAAACTTACATGGAGAGATTCATATGGCGACATCGTCCAATACAGTTTAGTTTTTTAGTCAATAACGTTACTTGGACCTAATTGTTGATTAAATTTATCATAATTATTAAATTAATTATGGATACTAATAAATATTGAATCTCATTATTAATTCAATGATTATGAACGATTAGTCCAGTAAATTATGTCCAATTAGAATTGCTATTTTTTAATGATTCACAATGATAAATGTTTCATTGTGAATTTAATGAAACTCACTACATGTGATCGCTGTTGTCATAATTATAACGGACCATTTGTATAAGAACCATTTAAAGATGAACTGAATCATCTAGGGATCAAATTAAAATTAAAATAAAAAAAAAATAAGAGAAATATAACAAAAATCAAATTGTCAAAACATAATATTTTGGACACCAAAAGTATACTTTGAAATTGAGATGAGTCATTCCCTTGGTGGGGGTGAAGGAGGAGCACGTAAAACCCTTGGGATGAGGCCAATGAGGAACTTTGGGAACAAATTTAGAGGATGTTTAGGAACTCTAACTTTAGAAATGGTAGTAATCTTCTAACGGGAACTCAGCCTGTTGGAAACAAAATAAGAAACTAATTGAACTACTGTGAGCAATGACCCCTACAAATAATCAAAACATAAAAAACAACTAATACATTACTAATTATAATGATTAGCTCAATTAATCATTATAATTAAGCTAATCAAATCTTATTTTTAACATATTTAGACTATAAAAATAAAATTCTTCTAAAATTAAAATTGAAATTTTGAAATCAAAGTGGTATAAAATGTAATTTTGATTCATTGCAAGTCTACTAGTCATCATGTCCCACTAAGCCCATTGCTTTGAATCGTGAACTGGGACAAGTTCCAGTGTGCGCCTAAAAAATGTGTTTCGGTCATTGGGTCACAAATGGGCTGGGTCACTCTGTCAATCTTGTCGTGTCGTGTCGTGTCATTATTCATCGTATTTTTTTTGTGTCATATCACTTTCAATATGTGTCGGGTTCGTGTCAATAATTGTGTTAACAAAAAATTATTTAATTTGAAAACAACTAATATAATACTATTTAAAAAATTAAAATTTTTTTATTTTTTATCTAAAATACTCATTAACTAATTATTTTCTATCTACAGTACCTATTAATTGTGTTATTCGTGTCGAATCTTAATTTGACCCATTTATTCTTCGTGTCAACGAATCATGTTTTTTTCGGGTTCGTGTCAAGTTCGATTCGAGTCGGATTTGTGTTCGAGTCAAAAATTGACACCTCATTGTACATTGCAATGCAACTTAGAAATTGCCCACGGTGTTAATCGAGCGGAGTATTTCTTTTTTGGGTAATTTAAAAGTCGGTACAAAAATTTAGATTTATTTAAGCTAAATTATATTAAATAAACTTATTTGGTTCTAAGTGTATTTTTTTTAAAAAAAGATTAAAAAGTCATTTATTATTCCATTACTATCTCTCCATTTCTCTTTCACTCTTTCTACCCTATTTCCTCTCTATCTATTTATTTCTCTCATTCTCTCACATTGATAATTTATTTTTTAAATATGTAAAAATTTGATTTAATTTTTTCATCTCTGTCTTACTCCCTCTCCCCTTATTTTCTCACTTTCTCTCTTTTTTTATATCAATGTTACAATAACACAATTATACTAATCAGTTACATTAATTAATTACAATTACCTTATAATACACTAAACAAATACTCATGTGTTCTAATAAACTAAACATTCACACTAAATAATTATATGAAATTACAACATCAACCTAATTTGTTACTCAGTTATTTATATAAATTAAAAAGTCACATTATTTAGTATCACGATATGATTATACCAATTATATATACCAAATTGAATTTATTATTACACAAAAAACTTTACAATTATACTAAATTTGATATATATAATTAGTGTAACGATGTCGTGATACTAAATAGTGTAACTGTTTAGTTTATGTAAACAACTGAATGACAAATTGCGTTTGTGTCATAATTTTGTATAATAGTTTGGTGTAACTGTTTAGTTTATTAGAACGCATGAGTAACTGTTTGGTGTATTATATGACAATTGTAATTGATTTGTGTAACTGATTAATATAATTGTATTGTTGTAATGTTGATATAAATAGAGAGAAGAGAAAGAGAAAAAATAAGAGGAGAGAAAAAATAAGAGAGAGATGAAAAATAAATTAAATCTTTATATATTTAAAAAGAAAATAAATTATCAATGATAGATAGAGAGAGAGGAAATATGGGAGAGATGGAAAAAGTAATTGGGGGGAGAGAGAGTGAGAGACATGGAGAGAAAATAGGAGATAGACAGTGAAAGAGTTTAATGAAATCTTTGCATATTTGATTAGATATATAAATATCAGTCAAAAATGCAAAATTCAAGAGAGAGTATTTACGTAAAAGAATTTGATTTCATTTGAATGTTATATCTAAACACAATATATTTTATTAAAATTGAACTTAATAGAATAAACAACTTATTCATACATTTTTATTCAAATTAGACTAAAAAATTGTACCCACAACCAAAAAAACCTTCTTTTTTTCCAGTATGCTTAAGTTCAACTCGAGTTAACTATTATTTTTTTAAAGTTTGGCTTTAACTTGGTTTGTCAAGATTGAATCCTTGCTCAAGCTTGGTTCAATTTATCGTATTTGTGTTTGTCTCGCCCTGTTGTCCGTAATCCAAGCTTAGACTCTATTTATATAAATCTTGTGGTTGAGGGACAAAGATGAGTAAATCTAAAAAATAATGTTCATTGGAACTCAAATCCACAATCTTTTGATTAGATAATGGTAACCCCATTACTAACTATTTTATTTATAAATTTCATAATAATAAAAATACACGCACGCCCTACCGAGATAGAATTTGTAACTTGCTGGTTCAATTTTAGAGAGCCCAATCATGTACAAAGAAGCATCAGCAGCCCAAGTTGCATCATTTTATACAAAGGTACGAGTATGACACCCATAAATTTTTCGAGTAATGTTATTGAAATTTAATTTATTTACATAATTTAAAATAGTCTTTGAATTGAATGTGAGTTTCATTAAACATCGAAATTTAGTATTGATCCAATGATTTCAATGAAACCATAATATTTGGTCAATAAATTAAGATAAATTTTTAGATCCAAATAACATTAATCAATCCTTCTAAATAGATGGATCGGTAACTTTTTGACCGAATGATCATGTGTTAGACACTTAGTACCGTCTAAAAAATTACACGTGATTATTTCTGTCAAAAAATTTGACGAATTATCTAATTAGGGAACAAAGTAACACAATTTAAAATTATAGTGACTAAATTAATAAAATTAATATAATGAGTACCAAATTAATAAAATGGACAATCCGTATCATGGGAATTTTTATTTTTTTTTGGAAGGTAAAAATTTAATTTTTTAAGGAGCGAAAGAAAAGAAATAGGGATTTGATTAAGCCAAATTAGAGGGTGGAAGACACAATTATCAACCATTATTATGACCACCTGACAATCTGTCCTTGCCATCATTTAAATTTTGTTACTTTACTAGGGACACAATGTGTGGATGGAAATGAATCAAATCATTATACTCCGTTTGATGATAGAGGAAAAAAATTAAAATGATAAAAAAATTGAAAAATAGACTTTTCATCATTAGAAGAAAGAAAAATTTAATCCCTATTTTGTGTTTGGTATAATAGATAGCAAGTTAGAAAAATTAATTTTTTATTATTTGGTATTGAGAAAAATTGGAAGAAAAGAAAAGATATATGTAATATTTAAAAGTATATTTTAAGGACAAAAAATTCCATTTGTTCAAAGAAATAAATAAAAAAGTCAAGAAATTAATAATTTGATGTGGATCCACTAATTTGGTACACTTATACATAAAAATGACAAAATAAGTGGGTCACACACTTCTTTCCTTCCACTTTTCTCCCATTTGTGGGGGATTAAAAATGGTGGGCTCAAAGGATATATTTTTCCCTCAATTTTCCTTTTCCCTCAATTTTTCTTTTGTACCAAACAAAAAAAAAATGTCATTTTTCATTCCATTTTCTATCCACCCACTATTTCACCAAACCAAACAGGCCATTAGTCAGAGAAGATGGGTACATTTGGTGGGTTGACATGAGTTCCAAAGTTTCTTTAGCTTGAACCTTTTTGATGGGTCTGTCCAGAGGGTTCAATATCAGGATTCAGAAGAGAAGGGAAAACAAACACGATTCCTTTTGATAGCAATATATCTAATCTATTCCCAAGGAAAGAAAACTGATATATAAGAGTCTATGTAACTAAGTGTTGCTCGTTGGTTCTATACTTAGTTCATAATTAGAAAGTTTATTTGGTCATTTGCTCATTAGATCTAAAATTTTAGGTTAAGAAGATATGAAAATATGTTTCTCTCTATAAAAATACTACGTTCTGAGATGTGAAATTAGAGAGAAATGATGTCATAATTAGAGTTTCGAATAAGATGATCTTTTAATTTTTAATTTTTCTTTTCATTTTGAAAAATTATAAAGAACGAGAGGTGAGATTGAAAAAAATAATTATCTTTATAGTTTTTTTAGGAAAAAATTATACTCAAACCTTCTGAAGTTTATTACTTAATCATTTAAACTTACTGATATTTAAAATATCACACCCAAACTCTCTAAAATTTGTATGTGTATAAAACTTAAACATCTGTAGTCAATGTTCGTTAGTATATCCATTAGTTAATTATATCTCAATCCCTTGAAATTTGTAACATGTAATACTTAGACTTTTTAAATTTAAAATATTATAATTAGACCCCTTAGTTACAAAACTAACAAAATATATTAAACGATCAATTTACCCCAATTAATGATTCATTATAGCTTGACCTCTTGTTTGTTTTTTAGTTTTATTATAATAGACAGTATAATTGTATGCAAATAAGTGTTGAATTGAGTTTTTTAATATATTTATACTGATTATTATTTCTTCCTTAAAATTGATATTTTTTTTGGGTTTTATGTCAATGAATGATATAATAAAACATGCAAATATGTTGATTAGACTTATTTTATATGTTCGTACTTAATGATGAAAAAATTGATCTAAGGGAAAAAATTCATTTAGTTCAAGATGCTTCAGGTATGCTACTCCTACCTTCTAAACAAAGTTTATACCTTTGAATCATTTACTAACTTAGACGTCGAAGAGTTGACCTCCAGTTTCTAACTTCTGATCCAGATGATGAAATTCCAACAAAATGACGTAAAAGTTATCCAAATTTTTGACATCAACAATCATAATTATGATTTGTTAAAGAAATAATTGATTTTTTATTTTTAATTTTATTTCAATAAATGACATATTAGAATATAAATTTTAGTCGAAAATTTTAAAATATTTGATATCTTATATTTAATTGGAGTATTTTTAATCTAAGTGTAATATTTTAAATTCAATAGGTCTAAATATTAAATATTTTAAATTTTAAGAGTTTTAATGTACATTAATAACGGACATTAACGGTAGAGGTCTATGTGTTATACTTATACAAATCTCAGGAGGTCTGTATATAATATTTTTAATGACAGAGATTTAAGTAATTAAATAACAAACCTAAAAAATTCTTGGTCTAATTTTTCTTTTTTTCAATTTTCTATGTAGCGGCATGTGTAAATAAAATTTTTATTACAAAAACTTGCTATTAGCAAAGCTTCGAACCAACGATCTCGTAGACCCAAAAAATAAACCAATGACCTCAATCCTTTTGGCTAAATCTGTTATGACCTTAAAATTTTAAATTTCATATTTATAGAATAAATGAATTTCGGTGCAACGGTAATGAATAGTGGATTTTAAATGGAAGTTTGATGAAACCCACGAGGGGGTGGGCTTCAAAAGGAAGAGATTGGATTTGTAAACAAAAAAAATTACTTTATCTAAAAAATTATTCTGCTATTCACATAATAATGAAAATTTTAATAAATTGAATTTCTTCCTCATCAACGATCTCACACCTATATGTCCTATAAGTTCAAATCACTTTTAAGTGACTCCAGTGGTACAAAATTAGAGCTATCGCATTCAGATGTCAAAAGTACATAAAAAAAAATAGTTTAACGTACGACTCTCTTGCCATTACGAAGAACTTATTTTCAAATGAAATAAGCTAGATCCAGATTAAAGAATAAAAATCATATATTACAGGGATCACATGTTAACCACAAAGTGTAGCCTTTTCAACTAATACATCACAAATGCACATGGCAGCAAAATCTTTTCCATGGAAGAAAGGAAAGAAAACCTGTACAAATGTATTACACTATCAAATCAAAGCACAATAGACATAATTAATAACTATAATCTGAAAAAGATATATGCTTGATTTGGATTTTCCCAGATGGCCTAGAAAATCAATCAAACAAGAAACTTTGAAGGAAAACTGGCAAACAATCACCTTGATTATGATATGATCATCTCTTCCAACTTCGACTCCTGGATAATGGATGTCCAATTCCACCAACAACCCAAGTTTCCTTTGCAATATCAGAAGAGAATTTGTAGAAATCAGTGCCACATCTCATCACCACCAATCTCTCTTCTTTCTCTCTCTTCTCTTCCTCCATTGCCAACTTTGCTTTCTTCTCGTCTTCCTCTTCTCTGATCTCTTCATCTTCTTCATCTTCATCTTCATCTTCTTCCTCTTCTTCTTCTTCTTCTTCTTCTCTCTCTTCTAACCAGCTTTTTGCGGGGGCAGACCTACAACGCATGAGCAATAATGCATTTGGTGGTGGTGCACAAGGTTCTTCTTCTTCATCGATGGACTCTTCTTTATAACACCTTTCTCTCTCTTCATTCTTTTCTTTTGTGATCCCATTGTTGTTCTGGTTTTCTTGGAGAACCATGAACCATTTGGAGAAGGCAACTCTTGAAGTTTCACTATCATCAATTTCTTCCATACCCACTTGTTTTTCCCTATATTCTTCATCGTTTTCTTCATCATCAGAGGTAATCTCTGGTGTTGGAAATGAGCCAAGGCATCGGAAATCAAATCGAATGCTACGTAAACAAGTCAGAAACTGCATTATTTCTTTCTTGAATCCAAGTGCTTCTATCCAAGATGGCCTCTTCTGTTTTCTGTTGTTGTGAAGCCTTTCAATCTCTTCCATGACTGATTGCCAATTCTTGCATGGATTGGACTTGGGTCTAACTTTGATTTGTCCGGCGCAGGTGACTTTTGGGGATGTGGGTTCAGAAATGTCTGAGTTTGTGGGCTTGGTTTTGGCCCATAAAAGAGGGCTGCCCTGGCCAGCACCACCTCTGGTGCTAGAGTTTTTGAGATGATGATTCTGGTGAGGATGATGGCGGCGGCGGCGGTGGTGAGAGTGGTTGTTGGGTTCTGACGGTCTAGCTGGGCTGCAGATTGGCTTAGGCATAAGGGTTAGATGAGCTCTTGAAGGAAAACAAACTAAGAGATCTGCTGAGGAAGCTCCTTTGCCTGCTCTTCCTTTCATTGTTCTGTGTGTGTGTGTGTGTGTGTGTGTTGTAATTGTTTCTTTGCTTCAGATCTTGTACTGGCTGTTCTGTGAGATCTGTGTGTATGAAGTTTGGGTTTTGAGGTGTGTTTGGATGAGCTTTAAATTAGAGAATGGGGCCAAAGCACTGACAGCTTTTCCTTAGGTTACTTTTTGTTATGTGTTCATCTTTACCTTCTGTTTATTTCATTTCTCTAACACTCCTTTTTGCTCTCTTTGGAATGAGGTCACAAGTGAGCTTCTTTCTTTTGCTTTTATATAATGCTTGCCAAACTTGATTAAATAAATAAAGAGGAGAGAGGGAGAGAGAGAGGTTGATGCCCACGAGCCTTGTTTCATGATCCAATCATACTGTCAACTTGTGAGCTCATGCCAGTTAATGCTCATCCTATAGTGCCTTTGCCCACATATTTGTCCACAGCTACGTACCGAATAACACCAGTGGCGGAAACAGATTAATGGTGCCTAAACAGTGTGGTTAATTAGCCTCAATTTAGTCTCTATTCTAAAATTTTTAATCTTAATCTAATTAAACAAAGTGACGGTTTAAAATTACTTACGGAAGAGACAATGTATTTATGTCGAAGTTGTACATGTATCAATTTTCATTTGCAATGTTAAACCACTATGTTCAAGTGGACCACGGACAGTTAAGTTGGCAACATTGGGGCTAAAGTTTTATAATTAGAAAAATGTGGACCAAAGTGAGATGAAACACGTAGTTTATGGGCAAAATGTATCACCCGTTAATCATTTTTAAGAATAGAAAAGACACATTAGAAGTTTGAAAGAAACGAAAAAAGAGATGGGATTCACTAAAGTAAGCATGCATGTATAATGGAAGGAGGAATAGAAAGCTTGGAGAAGATGGACCCCTTCCTACCCACTACACATTGCTTCAGACTTAGACTTCTCAACTTTTGTTTGGGACCTTCCATGAAGTGGATTAAATATACCCCATCCATCATTACTCATATATGTGTGTGTGTGTGAGGGAGAGAGAGAGAGATTCTAATGTTGCTTATAATTGATAGCTTTCACAAGAATGAAAGTTGTGAAGGTGACCATGTGGGAAGTCATTTCATACAACAACCAAGTTAGTTATAATCTCATTATCAATTGCATTACCAAAACAAAAAAGCCATAGATGGTCAGAAAGCGACATATTTGTGAGTGTGAGGGGGAACCAGCAAAGGGAAATAAAGATGTAGAAGATCTAACACTGTAAGAAAAAGGGGCACAAATTGGAATGCAAAATGAGGTGCGGTGTGGATCGATAATCCAGTTCTCGTAAATAGTGTAAGTTTTATTTTCACTTATCTCTCTTAGAGAATACTGTACATTGACTATGACTTGAAATCATAACTGAACGACCTTAACCAAATTCCTATCAGTAATTGGGATTTGAGGAATGACAAAGTGGGTTTTCCGTAATGGTAGCTTAGCTTCTATTTTTGCTGCTGAGCTCTAAGGAAATGCTCCAAAAAAGCATGCGGGCCAAAGGAAAAAAAAAGAGAGAGCTAAAGGTAGGTTAAGTGCACTGTAGATCATAAAGTTTCATTGAGTGCGACTACTGTGATTCAACTATGAATAATAGAGACATGTAGGGTTGGGAGAAGATGGTTGATAGTGGAGAAGTTGAGCTTTAAAGAAGAGTTTCATATGTAGAAGGTGGCTTGATGATGAAGTGAACCAAAAGATTCCTCTCTATTATGGAATGAGTGGGAGCATTCTATCTACATGTATTCCTATACCCCCCCCTCCCCCCC
>CAUOFW020002502.1:1562029-1638024 GCA_963454935.2 Ilex paraguariensis | reverse complement strand
AAAAAAAAACCAAACCAAAACCCAAAAACAAGATAGAAAAAAGAAAAATGTGTATATCCTCACCTATAATTTTTTTTTTTGATATAAGCTGTGTAGGTTTGCGTCGATTACTTTCTCGAGCTAAGCAACTGGCCACTTTGACTTAAATTGGGTTAAAACATATCCCTAAGAGACAAGGTTGATTTGACTTGGTAGTTTTTTTAACTACCAACTCATCTAAAAATTTAAGATCAGGTGTGTAGGCTATATTTTGGAACCAAAACGTGAAAGTCTTAATTACCATTGTGCGACAGGTATACACACGAAGTTGCAATAAAATTAGTGGATGCATGTAGATATCAGTAAAAAATAATGCTACTTCAATTTACTCATTCCGTTTCTAAATATCTATCGTTTAAGGTTTGCACAGGGATTAAGAAAGTTATTAAATAGTTCTAATATGAGTAAAAAATAATTACGCAAGACTAAAATACCTTTATTCAATACGTATTGGGAAGGAAAGGAATATGAAAGACACTTAACTTCCACCAAATTTAATGCATTGAAAAGTTAAGGGTAAATTTGAAAGAAAAAATATTAATTATACTTTGGTTTCATTAAACGACAGATATTATAGAACAACAAAAATTATGTAAAACGACAGATATTTAAGAACGGATGGAGTAATTTTTTGAGTTAACTAATTGTAATTATTGGATTGGAAGCTAGTCCTAACATTAGATTAAATGCAATGTCGATCTAACTAAGTTAATAAATTAGTTCCAAGTAATATTACTGACTTGTAAATAAATAGAGTTTTCACTCAATATATATGTTATATAAACCAATGAAGATGGAAAAATAGTATAAGGTTAATTTGAGGTCGAGAAGAGCTAGGTTGGTTTGTTAAGATTAAAAAAAAACTTCCACTTCTTTTTAAAACCATTGATAGTGACTGTGCGCGTTGATTTTCGCACAATAGATGAAATAAAAACAGATCTCTCCCCTGTTGAATTCGTGTTCGTCGAGAAGGTTGATGATCCCATGGCAAAGGAAGAAGAGAAATGGCCAAAGGAGCCTAAGTAGTGATGATGAATTGCTTTAGGGGCTATTTGATCGATCTCGGTGAGTTACAGGTTGTTCCTGGTATACAGAAAACAAGTTCGAAGGATGCTAGAGTGTTTTTCGACGTATCCCCTCCGACGATCAAGTTAGTTCTTTGAGAGAGGGGAAGAAGAAAACACTGTATAGTTCTTGAGGGATGATGTTGTGTACCTTTGCTTCATATTTTTGGAAACTATTTATACCTCCAAAGGCTCATCATTACTAATGGCCTAGCCAGTAGGTAGTACCTAAACATAGGGCAGTGTGCTTCCTATTTTGCATGGGGGAGATCCCGTAATTGATTGCTCGGGGCTCCCGAGAATTTAATGCTCTTTCTTCGATGTAAAGACCTTAAATGCTCGGAGCCCAGAACATTTAATACTCCATATCCTCGGCTTCCTAAGCTACTGTGGACGTCCCATCACTGAAGATTCATTAAATACTTGCCTGAGATATCCGTAAATCAGCAGGGGTATTTCCATCCATTTACCCCTCATCATGCACTTTGTGCCACATGTCTAACTTTTCTTGTTTGAGTGTCTGGTTCGCTATGCTGTTTTGACTCCATTGGGCAGAGTACCCTCATGACTTCTAGTCTAGTTTAGACTGTTCAGTTGTCAATTAATACCCTTTTCAGAAGACGAAGATTCGTAGCAAAATAAGAGTTTTTTCAATAAGTATCCTCGGAGCCGAGGACATTTGGCTCCCTCGGAGTGGAGGTACCCCTGGAGCCGAGACATGCAGGACACATGTCTGTCATGGAGAAGGGGAGTACCTTGACACCAAACACAAGTACTTGTGGTAGAGCGACACACGCGTTCGGAGCCGAAAATACGTATCTTTCCCATAGCAAAAACGTGCCCTCGGTGTCGAGGACACGTGTCATTATTAAAATAAAAGTGTTACCTCGACGCCAAAGACACATGTCGCCATCTACTCCTCTCTCAGAAATGTCCCATCAATGACTATAAGATAATATGATGGATGATCAATCAAGGTTGGATTGTTGTGTAGACTAGAAATATCTTAGGCCAGTAACTAAAAATGGATGATAAAAGAAATAATCGTTCATAATGCAATGATTTTGGATTGTTGTGTTAAATTAATTCAATCATTTTTATATTTCATTCATATTATATGTTAAATGGATCTTGTGATCTTGATTCATATTTATAGTAGTGTCTTCATGAGAATGAATACATAATTCGTTTCAAAAGTCTATCTTCAACCAACACAACATAGTGATAAAAATTCTCTATGGTAAATCATTATTGCAATTTACATAGAGTAAATTCATTTTTGCAACTATTTAGTACTATCTGCCACAAAAAATATTGGTTGTAAAAAAGTACAATTTCCCGTTATTTTCCATGCCAAAAAAAATGGGAGGGAATCTCCATTTTGCGACATACTAAGAAAAACGTTGCAAAAAATATTATAAAAATAGGTATTTATGACGAAATTATAAAATTATTACTGATAGTATAATTTGTGCGACGTATTTTTGATTTGCCGCAAAAAATAATTTTTTCTGTAGTGAATTATGAGGATAATTGGTAAATTAAAAGTGTAATAACAATCAACTTGGCCGTCTGGGTCTGAGCCCACAAATAATGTGCCATAACTAATGTGATGATATGTTCTAGACTTTAAGTTGAATTCAAAACGCCCTACAAGTGTTTCAATTTCTAGGAATAATTGGTACTGATGATTGCTCCTCTAATTATATAACAATGTTGAATATCTCAGATCATTTTTAGGACAAGATGATTATACAAGAATTACTATATATATTTATATTATTTTTCAAACTTTGCAGGAAAACACGATCAACCGATGAACTATAGGCTTTTCAAATTTAGGACGTTATAATGCAGGAGTTTAAAGTTGAAGAAGATCATCTGTAACTAAGTCGTCTAATTATCTTTTTCCATTGAAACAAGGTTTATGGGCCCAAACAAAGGCCCAACTCAGATAATGGTCCTGACACAGATTTGGCCCTAGTGGGTCCTGCACAGAAGAGACTCAGATCTAGTTAGACTCAATAAAGCCTCAGAGTTACGCCATCCTAAAGTCAAGGAGTTAGCAATGCCATCGAGAGCCTCATCCACGCCATCTTAGAGTGAGGAGGTCTACCCCACCATCCTGAGACCTGGCCTTGCGGAGATCTCCATGCCCTCTCAGCAACTGTCACACCTGTTATGAGGATAGCGCACACTCCACCAAATCAGCATTTCTATTACTGATAAGTCGTCTCAATCTGTTAGGAGGCGCCTATAAATTATAAATCTCGTCTACACATGAGAGGCATCTCTCACATCTTGTATCTCACATTTTACTCGCACTTGAGCACCCAACACTCCTTGAAACAATAAAATACTCAGGCCATCCTAGCCATTCGTAGTGGAGTACGTAACATTGACTAAAGCACTTAAATTGTGTTTTGCTTGTGTTGCCTCTCCTTATTTATTTATTGCATTTATTACTTGACAAGTAGTACATAAAATCAAATTGTGCATTATCAGTTTGACGTTGTCTGTGAAAACGACAATTTTTTCACCAAATTACTTTTCTTTCTGTATCAATGATGATCACCACCAGATTGATGAATCAGCTTGAAGACAATCCACCACATGAAGAGGAGGTATTACCTCCGCAAGCCAATCCCGTTCCTGACTCGCAACAAATGTTACTAGAGATGATGTAGCTACTGGTAAACCAAACCAATAAATCCTCCAACTGATGCTTGCTGGACAAGGACATGCGCACCTAAGGGGAGAACACCCAGCTAGGGGAGCACCTCAGGCACCTTGCCCAGGGCGCCAAGGAGGCCCCTAGCTGGGCGGCCACCACTAGGCTACTCGTCAGGGCGCCCCCTTGCAGCACCAAGGAGCCCCTCTTCAGTGCCAAAGGGTGGCTCCTACACCTCATCCACCTGCTTCGTACTTCCACGCTGGTGATCCTCATCTCCAAGAAGACGAGGGGGAAAACTAGAGTCTGGACCACGAGAGCCACTTCAATGACCCATCCAAAGGAGTCCCCAATCATTGGGATGAGAAAATCAAGGATGTGTAGAACCAACTTGGTGACGTCTTCAACGCCATGAAGGCACAAGGACTGAAAACTATTGAGTACCTCGTAAGGTGCACTAACATGTCTTTTGTAGCCGATGTGGCAAATTATCCTCTCCCCTGGAAATTTAAAATGCCAACGGTAGAGGCCTTTGATGGCACAAAAGACCCGCTAGATCACCTCGACACTTACAAATCTCTGATGTAGCTGCACAACGTCCATGACAAAATCATGTACAGAATTTTTCCAACTACCCTGAAGGGATCTACTTGTAAATGATTTGCCAAACTCACCCCAGCCTCCATAGGCTCCTTCGCCGAACTAAACAGATTTTTTGTTGCACACTTCATCGAAGGGCGCTTTCACCAGAAGCCTGTCATCCACCTACTAAGCACAAAGCAGGATCGACACGATAGTTTGAGGTGTTACCTCCCTCGTTTAACAAGGAGGTCCTCTAAATTGAGGAGCCAATGATAAGGTCATCATGACCGCCTTCCTGGGTGGTCTCCGCTCATCTAGTTTCCTTTTCCCAGTAATGAAATGCCCACCAAAGAGCATGCTAGAGCTATTGTCGAAAGCTCAAAAGTAAATGAATGCTGAGGACATCACCAGGGTTAGGTGAGGCGAGTCCTTATGAGCGGGAGAGAAAAGGAAAGAGAGAGACTGCAACGACAAGAGGAAAATCGAAAACAAACAAAGTAAGATAGAGAGGGTGCCTGCCAAAAATTGGCTTAGTCCTACCCCTCAGACAAAGCGATAGATCTTCTCGCCTTTCAATGCCTATATTGGGCACATCTTACTTTAGATCCAGGATGACCCCGTAGTAAGGTGTCCAGGAAGAATGAAATTTCTCCCAAACTACAGGAATCCAAGCAAGTACTGTTGTTTCCATCACGATCATAGTCATGACACCGACAATTGCTATGAGATCAAAAGACAAATTGAGTAGCTCATACAGTGTAGCTAGCTATGTCAGTATGTCGCTGGTAAAGACCAAGCACCACTACCAGCTCGGAATCAGGATGAACAACAACCTCTTGGAGAAATTTAGACCATCTCTGGAGGGCTCATAAGAGGAGGAGAATCCCACTCAGCCATGAAGGCCTACACTAGAAAGGCTAGACACACCGATGACTTGCACCCATCCAAGTCACACAAGTAGGGAAATAATGAGGTCATCTCCTTTTTCAGACAAGGACCTGGAAAGAATTCAACACCTCCATGATGACCCATTGGTGCTAATTATGATCATTGCCAATTTTCAAGCACAGAGGATTCTCGTGGACAACAGTAGCTCTACGGATATCCTATTCGCAGAAGCTTATAACAAGCTCCACCTTGGAAGAGAGAGGCTGCAGCCAATCAGGTCACCCCTAATTGAATTCTTAGGGGAGAAGGTGCACCCTTTAGGGTCTATTACCCTGCTAGTCACCGACAGCACAACATCTTGAAGCTCCACGATGGTGGTGAACTTCTTGGTGATAGATTGCTCGTCGGCCTACTATGTCATCTTAGGGCCACCCACACTTAACACCTTAAGAGTGGTACCCTCCACTTACCATCTAATCCTCTATTTTCCAACCCCAGTTGGAATTGGAGAGGCTCGAGGTTACGGCAAGAAAATGCTACATCTTTTCCATGAGGGCAAGGAAGCCACAAAAGGCCCTACATGTGGAGATGCTTGACCCTTAAGATGATGACACACTAGAAAGAGGAAAAATAGTGGAAGTGCTCACACCAGTGGTCTTGGACGAGGAGCTTCCAGAGAGGAGGATGTACATTGGCTTCTCTTTTCCATAGGATCTAGCCCGTTAGCTCGTGGATTTTCTGAGGCAAAATATGGACGTCTTAGTATGGTCATAAGACCCTGAGGTCGCCATCCACCACCTCAATGTCGATCCCCATTATAAGTCTGTTCGTCAAAATTTGAGGAGTGTCTCCACTAAAAAAGCGCAAGCAATGGACAAGGAAATGGGAAAAATAATACGAAATGGGATAGTTAGAGAAGTAGCCTATCCGATTTGGCTATAAAATATGGTAATGGTGACCAAGGCTGGTGGAAAAGTGGCACTTTTACATTGACTTCACTGAGCGCAATAAGGCATGTCCTAAAGACAGCTACCTATTGCCGTGAATTGACATCCTCATCGACATCACTATTGGTCATGAGCTGCTCACCTTCCCAGATGCATATTCTGAATATAACTAGATCAACATGTATCCCCCAGACCAGGAGAAGGAACCTTTCATCACTCCAAAGGGAACCTACTGCTACAGGGACATGTTATTTGGACTAAAAAATGCTGGAACAACATACCAACGAATGGTGAGCAAGATGTTCCAATCACAAATTGGAAGGACAATGGAGGTGTATGTAGATGACATGTTGGTAAAGAGCCTTGCCGCAGTGGACCACATAGACCACCTACAGGAGACCTTTGATGTTCTTAGATCGTACCACATGAAGCTGAACCCTAAGAAGTGTGCCTTTGGCATTGGATTAGGAAAGTTCTTAAATTTCATGGTTAACCAAGGGGGAATTGAGGAAAATTCAGATAAAATCAAAGCCATCCTAGATATAAGGTCAGCCACCACAATCAAGGAGCTCCAGCGCCTCAATGGGAGAATTGCAGCCCTTAATAGATTTGTCTCCAAAGTCTACAGACAAGTGCTTACCCTTATTTAGAATCCTTCGAAAGGCTTTTCAGTGAGGACCTAACGTAAATTAGGCTTTCCAAAAATTAAAAGCTTATCTAGCTACGCCTTATCTCCTTTCCCATGCCATGCCAGGAGAAATCTTACACTTATACCTCTCCGCCTCTCAATCTGCAGTGAGCCTCGTCCTTATCAGAGATAACAAAACAGTACAAAGGTCAGTCTACTATGTAAATAGGGCATACCTCAGAGCAGAGGTAAGATATTTAGGGTTAGAAAAGCTAGCGTTCGCCCTGATCTCAACAACAAGGCATCTCCAGCACTACTTCCAGAGTCATACTATTGTCATTGTCATAGTTTAGCCTTTGAAGATAATTTTGGGAAAATCGGATGTTTCTGGAAGACTCCTCTAGTGGACAGTGGAGTTGGGCGAGTTCGATGCACAATACTAGTCGAGGTCAGCCATTAAGGTACAAGCCCTGGTGAATTTTGTTGTTGAGCTCACACCACTGGGAGGTGAGTGCTGCAGACCTTTAGCATCTCCACAAGACACCCAGGAAGCCTCACCAGATGTCCATCCATCGCAAATAGACATCTAGGCACCCCTGGCATGCGTCCTAGTGACCCAGGCGCCCAGGACACACTATCGCCCTCCTAGGCGCCTAGGGTAGGTGCCTTGGCATCCTCCACGGCCTCCGAGGCTCCCTCTTTGGAAGTAATAAATATGCTAATTGTGTAAATTGTTGTGCCATTTANGTCAATGTTGTACATGTTGCATTTTGGGTAGAGCTCCTCGTACAAAGGAGACTCTGCCTGAATTTTGTTGAGTTATGAATCCCGATAAATGGGGCATAACGGTGTTTATTTAAATATTTATGTGAATACAAGTATGTTAGTTAAGTTGATTATCTTACATAACAAGCTTGAGATCGTGTTAAAGTGTCATTATATTGCATTCATTATGTAATGGACATTGTATTGCATTATGCCTGAGTTGCACTACATTCATAGGCATTGACATGGGTGGGAGTGTGTACATGGTATGAAATTAATCACCACATAGGTGGTTGATTGTTGGCTCGAAAAAGTCGCACCAACGTCCGACCGAGTCACACGAAAAATTAAATGGATAAATGTGTCGGAGATAGCAAGAAGAGCTAGATTCTCTCTCGGGTGCAAAACTCGCTTACTTGGTTTATACACTTTTTGGCGGTGCAATTCCAGAAAAGTGTAACGGCCAAAACAGAGCCGCAGGTGTGATGTCCTAAAAATTCGTTGATGGTTGGTGTCCTATTGGTGTAATACCATAAATCATCTCCCCACAAAGACACAAGAAAATAAATTAATTAGTCATTGAGTGTACATAACACCAATAACGGGGGCTTAAAATGTTCGGATATGTACGCATGACATTGCATGTGTGTGGGAGCTTAGGATGAGACTCGGTGTTGGTATTGCTTGCGTGAGTCTCATCTCATGGCATGACATGATTTATGACATTTGTTCATAATAGATATATTTCAATGAATGCATGAAATGATTGTTGCATGTGACATTTTATATGCATTTGAGTTGCAAGATATTCTCTATAAGAGTTATCCTATTGAGCACTGGCTCACCCTTTATGGGAACATTTTTCAAGTATCGTGCAGGCATCCACTGAAGGCGAGGCCATAGGCCCGCTTTGACGACAGAGCCAGTCTATGACTCTTATTTTGACTCTACAGTCTCTTGTATATGTTTACTTTTGGTCTCGTATAATTTTTGTAAACAAAAACTTCTTTTATATTAAAAAAGGTATGTATATGAGACTCTTTTGAGACATTTATTCTTTTATGAATGAATGTACGTACTGATGATGATTATGGTAGTATCTGATACTATACAATTGAGTGTGGATGAATGAATCCGGTGTAGTCAATGTTGTACATGTTGCATTTTGGGTAGAGCTCCTCGTACAAAGGAGACTCTGCCTGAATTTTGTTGAGTTATGAATCCCGATAAATGGGGCATAACGGTGTTTATTTAAATATTTATGTGAATACAAGTATGTTAGTTAAGTTGATTATCTTACATAACAAGCTTGAGATCGTGTTAAAGTGTCATTATATTGCATTCATTATGTAATGGATATTGTATTGCATTATGCCTGAGTTGCACTACATTCATAGGCATTGACATGGGTGGGAGTGTGAGCATGGTATAAAATTAATCACCACATAGGTGGTTGATTGTTGGCTCGAAAAAGTCGCACCAACGTCCGACCGAGTCACACGAAAAATTAAATGGATAAATGTGTCGGAGATAGCAAGAAGAGCTAGATTCTCTCTCGGGTGCAAAACTCGCTTACTTGGTTTATACACTTTTCGGCGGTGCAATTCCAAAAAAGTGTAACGGCCAAAACAGAGCCGCAGGTGGGATGTCCTAAAAATTCGTTGATGGTTAGTATCCTATTGGTGTAATACCATAAATCATCTCCCCACAAAGACATAAGAAAATGAATTAATTAGTCATTGAGTGTACATAACACCAATAACGGGGGCTTAAAATGTTCGGATATGTGCGCATGACATTGCATGTGTTGTGGGAGCTTAGGATGAGACTCAGTGTTGGTATTGTTTGCGTGAGTCTCATCTCATGGCATGACATGATTTATGACATTTGTTCATAATAGACATATTTCAATGAATGCATGAAATGATTGTTGCATGTGAGATTTTATATGCATTTGGGTTGCAAGGTATTCTCTATAAGAGTTACCCTATTGAGCACTGGCTCACCCTTTATGGGAACATTTTTCAGGTATCATGCAGGCATCCATGGAAGGCGAGGCCATGGGCCCGCTTTGACGACAGAGCCAGTCTGTGGCTCTTATTTTGACTCTACAGTCCCTTGTATATGTTTACTTTTGGTCTCGTATAATTTTTGTAAACAAAAACTACTTTTATATTAAAAAAGGCATGTATATGGGACTCTTTTGAGATATTTATTCTTTTATGAATGAATGTACGTACTGATGATGATTATGGTAGTATCCGATACTATACAATTGAGTGTGGATGAATGGACCCGGTGTGGTCAATGTTGTACATGTTGCGTTTTGGGTAGAGCTACTCGTACAAAGGAGACTCTGCCTGAATTTTGTTGAGTTATGAATCCCGATAAATGGGGCATAACGGTGTTTATTTAAATATTTATGTGAATACAAGTATGTTAGTTAAGTTGATTATCTTACATAACAAGCTTGAGATCGTGTTAAAGTGTCATTATATTGCATTCATTATGTAATGGACATTGTATTNGATCGTGTTAAAGTGTCATTATATTGCATTCATTATGTAATGGATATTGTATTGCATTATGCCTGAGTTGCACTACATTCATAGGCATTGACATGGGTGGGAGTGTGAGCATGGTATAAAATTAATCACCACATAGGTGGTTGATTGTTGGCTCGAAAAAGTCGCACCAACGTCCGACCGAGTCACACGAAAAATTAAATGGATAAATGTGTCGGAGATAGCAAGAAGAGCTAGATTCTCTCTCGGGTGCAAAACTCGCTTACTTGGTTTATACACTTTTTGGCGGTGCAATTCCAGAAAAGTGTAACGGCCAAAACAGAGCCGCAGGTGTGATGTCCTAAAAATTCGTTGATGGTTGGTGTCCTATTGGTGTAATACCATAAATCATCTCCCCACAAAGACACAAGAAAATAAATTAATTAGTCATTGAGTGTACATAACACCAATAACGGGGGCTTAAAATGTTCGGATATGTACGCATGACATTGCATGTGTTGTGGGAGCTTAGGATGGGACTCGGTGTTGGTATTGCTTGCGTGAGTCTCATCTCATGGCATGACATGATTTATGACATTTGTTCATAATAGACATATTTCAATGAATGCATGAAATGATTGTTGCATGTGAGATTTTATATGCATTTGAGTTGCAAGGTATTCTCTATAAGAGTTACCCTATTGAGCATTGGCTCACCCTTTATGGGAATATTTTTCAAGTATCGTGCAGGCATCTACCGAAGGCGAGGCCATGGGCCCGTTTTGACGACAGAGCCAGTCTGTGGCTCTTATTTTGACTCTACAGTCCTTTGTATATGCTTACTTTTGGTCTCGTATAATTTTTGTAAACAAAAACTTCTTTTATATTAAAAAAGACATGTATATGGGACTCTTTTGAGACATTTATTCTTTTATGAATGAATGAACGTACTGATGATGATTATAGTAGTATCTGATACTATACAATTGAGTGTGGATGAATGGACCCGGTGTGGTCAATGTTGTACATGCTGCGTTTTGGGTAGAGCTCCTCGTACAAAGGAGACTCTGCCTGAATTTTGTTGAGTTATGAATCCCGGTAAATGGGGCATAACGGTATGATATCAAATTTCAAGGTAACTAGGGGTATTTCACGAGTTGATGGGTGATCAACCGAGCAATTACAAACACCTGAATTTTTGGGTGTCATAGCTTGGTATCAGAGCCTAGACTCTCGAATTACCTAGGGCTTGCGAGGCATGGGTCTAGGTCATTGCATCCATTGTGCATTGTATGTGAAATGTATTAAATGTTACATGATATGTGTTTATGAGATTATATGCATGATTAAATGTATATAGGAATGGGACACTATGATTAAAAAATATAACCTTAGAGTCGAGAAGGGAAATGTTGTGTAAGCCTACTGTTTGGGCATCTACCAGTAGGTATATATTCTAATATTTAATTTTTGATCCCTAACTTTGGGATACTAGGTTATTGGTTTATTGCTATCTTATGTGTGTAGATGGCAATTAGGGGAAGGGGACGTCGGGGTGGACAGAACAAACAACCACCACCACCGACTTTGATCAACAAGCCTTTATGGAGGCTATGGGCACGATGACTGGCACCTTTTTGCAAGCCAGAAGTTTAAGTCCCATAACCCACCAACTTTTGTAGGAGGAGGGGATCCGATGGTAGCTGACCATTGGTTCCAACAAGTAGATAAAATTTTAGAGACAATGGAGATTGCATCTGACGCCACTAAAATATGGTTGGCCACTTTCCAGTTTGAGGGAGAATCCTATCAATGATGGACATGGGCAAAGCCGATAAACATCGGGAGGATGACATGAGAAGAGTTTCAAGAGCTCTTCATGAAGAAGAATTTTCCACCAGTTGTTTGGGAAGTCAAAGCCCAGGAATTTCTAAACTTGAAGCAAGGAGAGATGACGGTTATGCAGTATATGGCCAAGTCAACAAAATTGACACGTTTTGCGGATGACTATGTGGCCACACATTTGGCCAAGGTGCGGAGGTTTAAGAATGACCAAAAGTTATCCATTCGTGGGAAGATTGTTGGCCACAGGTTACACGACTTTGATGAGATGGTCGAGACAACCATGGCTATAGAGAGAGAGAGGTGAAAGACGTCAAGAGTATTTGAGAGGCCGAATCAAAGGACAGGAAGAAGGAGGGACAACCCTCCACTACTAGTTTGAGGAAGAGACAAAGGATTTCTACCCCACAGGGATCACAGGGATAGGGACGAGGCTATCAGGGCCAAGGTCAAGGCCATGGTCAATTTTTCCAAGGCGGGAAGAACTCTAGGGGCGCACCACAGGGAGGCCCATGGACATGTTTCTATTGTCACCAGCTAGGCCACTTGAAGAGAGAGTGTCCTCAGAGGTAGGGATCTTAGAGCTTTGGGGCATCTCAGTCCCAGTTAACAGTGGGGCATCTATAGACCTACTTCATTCCTCCCTACCCCACCAGGGGTCAGGGAAATCAGTTCTAGTTTCAGGGTACAGCACAGGGCCCTACCACTTCATGAGCGGGGACTCTGTAGTCAGGCCAGATGGGCCAGGGCATGGGCCGAGGCCGGGGACAGAGTTTTCAGGCAAGGACTTAAGGGACCCAGGGGCGAGTCTTCACCATCACACCACAGACTTTACCGATAGATCAGTCGGTAATTCAGGATATATTTCTTCCCTCTAGATTATGGACTAGAGTATTATTTGATTCTAGGGCATTACATTCTTTTATTGCTTCATCATGCCTACGAGACTTGGACTGAGAGGTTGAGACTTTAGAGGAGCCCATATATCTGAGTTCGCCCTTAGGAGACAGAGTTTGTATTGACAAGATATATCGGGGTTGTGAGTTGGAGATCGAAGGAACCCAGCTTACTGTTGATCTTTGGGTCATCGAGATAATAGAGTTCGATGTCATACTCGAAATTGATTAGTTGGCGGCACATAAAGTCGTCATTGGTTGCGAGCGCAAGAGGGCTATGGCCTACACTGTTTGTTTCAATTTTTAGGGGGAGAAGCATAATGCTTTACTCCATGTCGTATATGACTCCTGATGGCACGGACAGTTGATAGATTGACTTACTAGCCTTACACTGGAGAACAAAAAGAGACAGGAATTGGGTCTGCCTCGAGTCATGTGTGACTATGCGGATGTCTTCCCAGATGAGTTACTAGGGTTGCCACCGCATCGGGATGTAGACTTCACTATAGAATTACAGTTTGGTGCATCCCCTATTTCTATGACACCGCATAGGATGACACCAGCAGAGTTGTAGGAGCTTAAAGTCCAGTTGCAAGAGTTATTGGACAGAGGCTTTATTAGACCGAGTACTTCACCTTGGGGTATTCCGGTGCTATTTTCCAAGAAGAAGGATAGGACGCTTAGGCTCTGCATTGACTACCGGCAGTTGAACAGAGTCACTATCAAGAATAGGTACCCTTTGCCGCGTATTGATGACTTGTTTGACCAGATGAGAGGGGCACGGGTCTACCCTAAGATAGATCTGCGCACAGGGTACCATCAATTGAGGATTAGGGATGCCGACATTCTAAAGACGGTATTTCAAATGCGTTATGGGCATTTTGAGTTTATTGTGATGTCATTCGGATTGACGAATGCCTTGGCGGCATTCATGGATCTCATGCATAGGGTGTTCCAACCCTACTTGGATCAGTTTGTCATGTTTTTTGTTGATGACATATTGATCTACTCCAAGTCTGAGGAGGAGCATGAGGGTCACTTGAGGATCGTGTTACAGACATTGAGGGACCATTAATTGTACGCTAAGTTCATCAAGTGTGATTTTTGGCTGACAGAGGTAAAATTTTTAGGACATGTGGTGTCAGCTTCGGGTGTGTTAGTCGGCTCAAAAAAAGTTGAGGCAGTCATGAATTGGGAGAGACCAAAGTCAGTCTTAAAGATACATTGCTTCTTGGGATTGGCAGGGTATTATAGGAGGTTCATTGAGGACTTCTCCCAATTAGCTGTACCTATGACTAAATTGACCATAAAAGAGGTCAAGTTTTAGTGAGATGACTCGTGTGAGAGGGTATTCCAAGAGTTGAAGAAAAGGCTTACTTCAGCTCCAATTTTGATAGTTCCAGAGAGAGTACAGAGGTACACAGTTTAATGTGATGCCTCTAAGGATGGACTTGAGTGTGTTTTGATTCAATATGGGAGGGTGGTAGCTTATGGTTCTCGGCAGTTGAAGATCCACAAGTAGAATTGCCCCACACATGACATGGAGTTAGTGTCTGTTGTCTTTGCCTTAAAGGCATGACGCCACTATATATATGGAGAGCAGTTTGAGGTGTTTTTAGACCATAAAAGTTTGAAGTACATCTTCACGCAACAAGACCTCAATATGAGGCAGCGCAGGTGGATAGAGTACCTAGAGGATTGTGACTTCACTTTGCATTACCATCCTGGTAAGGCAAATGTGGTGGCTGATGCACTGAGCAATAAGTCACGGGGAGTCTTGGCCAATATAGCTTCTTAGGAGTGGCTGATGCTCAAGACTGTGAGACAGTTCAGGCTACACTATAGGGATCAGACTCAGGGCACTTTGGGGAGTTTAGTGGCTACGTCTTCCTTACTGAGCAGGGTGATTGAGTTCCAGGGGCAGGATACTGAGATATTGTCCATCAGGGATAGGGTACAATCAGGTACAGGTGATGAGGGCTGGGCCATTCACGCGGATGGTAGTCTTCAGTTCAGGGGAAGGGTTGTGGTTCCCTAGTCTGCGGATCTGAGAGAGGAGATCCTTGTGGAGTTTCATTACTCCCATTTTGCTGTAAATCTAGGTGGCACAAAGATGTACCATGATCTTCGCTGTCAGTACTATTGGAGTGGGATAAAGAAGCACGTTGAAGATTTTGTTAGTCGATGTCTCACATGTCAGCAGGTCAAGACTGAACACTAGAGACCAGCAGGGTTGTTCCAACATTTGGAGGTGGCTGAGTGGAAGTGGGAGCACGTCACGATTAATTTTGTGACCCACTTGTCACGAATATCGTGGGGGCATGACGCGGTATGGGTGATAGTGGAACGACTTACAAAGTCTGCACACTTTTTGGCAGTACGGATGACCTTCACACTGGAGGATTTTTTTAGGCTGTATATATGGGAGATAGTCCAATTACATGGGGTGTTTGTATTTATAGTATCGAATCGGGACCCTAGGTTCACTACCCATTTTTGGGAGAGTTTTTAGCGGGCCATGGGGACGCAGTTGATGATAAGTACCACTTTTCATCCCCAGATGGATAGTCAGTAAGAGAAGACCATCCAGACTTTAGAGGATATGTTACGGACATGCGTCGTTGGTCTCAAGGGTGGCTGGGAGGAGCACTTACCATTAGTAGAGTTTGCCTACAACAACAGTTATCAGATGAGTATACAGATGACACCATATGAGGCACTTTATGAGAGGCCGTGCCGTTCTCCGATTTGTTGGATGGAGCTTGGAGAGAGACCTTCCACGGGTTCGAATTTGATTAGAGACACCTCGGAGAAAGTGGACTTGATACAAAAATCTCTGGAGTTTGAGGTCGGAGATCATGTCTTCTTGAAGGTGATACCTAAGAAGGGAGTGGTCAGGTTCGAAAAGTGGAGAAAACTGTCGTCGAGGTATATTGGGCTCTTCGAGATACTCGAAAGGGTTGGTACAGTCGCTTATCAGTTGACAGTACCTCCAAATCTATCTGGTGTTCACGGGGTATTCCATGTTTTTATGCTCTGAAAGTATACTCCAGATCCCACACACGTGGTGGATTGGGGTAAGCTAGTGGTTCATGCATATAAGACTTTCGAGGAGGAACCGATGCGTATCATGGACAGCCGAGAATAGGTTTTGAGTGGCAAGACTATGACGCTGATGAAGGTGCTGTGACATCATCATGGGGTGGAGGAGGCGACATGGGAGCGTGAGGACACTATCCAAGCTACCTATCTGTTTCTGTTCGAGGATGGAGGTACATCTCTTATAGTTATAGAGTATTGAATGACTTTTTGCATGTGCATGTGGGTATGATTTCAGAGACGAAATTCGCTTAAGGGGGAGATAATGTAAACCATGAAAAAAAATAATTTTTTATTATTATTAAAAATCTTAATTAAAGGGGTAAAATAATAATTAATTATTAATGTACGGGTCAAAAACATAAATTTCTAAAAAATAAATTTATACTATACGGCATATAAATTTATAAATATATATATATACTAGTCATAACCCGTGCCTGAAGGCACGATAAAATATAAAATTCGAACGTCCAAAAAATCAATCCTATTATATTAATTTTTTTTTAAATATTTTAATTACAAATTAATTAAATATTAAATAATTAAATATATGATAAAAATGAGTGATGTGACATTTTTAAAGAGGAAATTTATAAATGATTAAATATGTAATAGAAATGAGTGATGTGATTTGACGTTTGAGTCTGACAAAGGGATGATGGGTGCGGTACGTGATTGATGATAATTTTGAGGGAAAAAATATGACTGAGATAAAATTTAAACACACTCCTATTTTATTATATATATAAGTGGAAGACTTTGTCTTCCACTTTTAGCTTCTTCTCTAGAGGCGGCGAGACAGAGAGAGTGAGAGAGAGAAAGGTGAGTTATTTTATTTTATTTTCTCCTTTCTTCATTCTCAGATCTACGAAGATTGATTCGTTTAATCGCATCGGGTCAAGAATTGAAGTTGCTCTACTTAGCGAGAGTTACACAACCACACAAAATATCGTATTTTTCTCCAAACAAATATCAAAGACGGTAATCTAAGCCTAAGGCTTGGGAAGCTAAATTTGGGTTTCCTTGGAGTTCTAGTACGTGGGCTCAGCTACGAGAGGTAGGATTTTTCCTATTTAGATGTAATTTCAACCTAAATATGACATATGAAATGGGTAGGCTAAGAGTATATATTACATGTTAGGTATTGACTAGTGTAACTAGTAGATTAAATATAGGATTTATGATTAACCTGTGAATTAATAAAATCCTATTATGATTAACTTGATGTAAGTTAATATTAGTGGTTTAAAGCATGTTAATTGTATGTTAGCATTATTTTATGTTTTAATGGTATATCAAGTCTAATAAAATTATTGGCTTATTATGTGATTATGAAATAATATGTATGTTAAATGATTATTGTGATGGACTTGTGCTTATGTTTATAGAATTAATAAACATGTTGTCATGTTGGAAGTAATAAACATGCTAGTTGTGTAAATTGATGTGCCCTTTAGGTGTTTATTTAAATGCCTAGGTGAATACAAGTATGTTAGTTGAGTTGATTATCTTACATAACATGTTTGTGATCATGTTAAAATGTCATTATATTGCATTCACTATGTAATAATGGACATTGTATTGCATTATGCATGAGTTGCATTACATTCATGGGCATTGACATGAGTGGGAATGTGTGCATGGTATGAAATTAATTACAACATAGGTGGATAATTGTAGGCTCAAAAAATCCGCACCAATGTCCAGCTGAGTCACGCGAAAAATTAAATGGATAAACATGTCGGGGATAGCAAGAAGGGCTAAATTTTCCCTCGGGTGCAAGACCTGCTTACTTGGTTTATACACTTTCCAGCGATGCAATTCCAAAAAAGTGTAACGGCCAAAACGAAGCCGCAGATGGGATGTCTTGAAAATTCGTTGATGGTTGATGTCGCATTGGTGTAATACCATAAGTCATCTCCCTACAAAGACACAAGAAAATGAATTAATTAGTCATTGAGTGTACATAACACCAATGACGGGGGCTTGGAATGCCTGGATATATACGCATGACATTGCATGTGTTGTGGGAGCTCAGGATGGGGCTCAGTATTGTTATTGCTTGTGTAAATCTTATCTCATGGCATGACATGATTTATGACATTTGTTCATAATAGACATATTTAAATGAATGCATGAAATGATTGTTGCATGTGACATTCCATATGCATTTGGGTTGAAAGGTATTCTCTATAGGAGTTACCCTATTAAGTGTTGACTTACCCTTTATGGGAAAATTTTTTTGGTATCGCGCAAGCATCCACCGAAGGCAAGGCCATGGGCCCGTTTTGACTACAGAGTAGGTCTGTGGCTCTTATTTTGACTCTGCAATCCCTTGTATATATTTGCTTTTAGTCTTGTATAATTTTTGTAAATAAAAATTTCTTTTATATTAAAAAGGCAAGTAGATAAGACTCTTTTGAGACATTTATTCTTTTATGAATGAATGTACGGAGTGATGATGATTATGGTAGTATCCGATACTATACAATTGAGTATGGATGAATGGACTCGGTGTGGTTGATGTTTTACAAGTTGCGTTTTGGGTAGAGCTCTTCGTACAAAAGATACTCTGCCTGAATTTTTTTGAGTTATGGATCCCGATAAATGTGGCATAACAGTATGATATCAAATTTCACGGTAACCAGGGGTATTTCACAGGTTGATGGGTGATCAACGGGGTAATTACGAATACCCGGATTTTGGGGTGTCACAGCCACCCTACAGTATAGTGTCATCTCTCTGAAAAATTTACATGGATGACTTTTCAACCAATGAGGGAAGTGGAACAAGCCTAATACTAATAAGCCCTAACGGAACTCCAATCAAATATGTCGTAACACTTCACTTTGCAGCCTCCAACAATGAAGCAAAATATGAAGCCTTCCTCTCTAGCCTAAGATTGGCAGTTGAAATTGAAGTCTTACACCTCATCACCTACAGTGATTCTCAGTTAATAGTCAATCAAGTAGGGGGAGTTCGAAGCAAAGGAAGCCAGGATGTAGGCATACCTGGCAATGATGCAAGCCTTATTGACCAAGTTCCACCATTTCAAAATCCACCATGTTTCAAGGGAAGACAATGCTATAGTAGATGCACTATCTAGACTTGCCTCATCCTTAAAAGCCCCACAAGGATGAGCATTCATTGGTCACCAATTTGAACCAAGCAGACTAGGCTTAGAGGCCACAAACATCAACTGCATATCTTCTGAGTTGAACTGGATGACCCCCATTAAGGCATACCTTCAAGGGGGCACACTGCCAGACAACTTAATGAAGCCAAGAAGCTTAGGATGAGATCCTCCAAGTTCATCATCCTACAGGGCATCCTGTACAAGAACAGCTACTCCCTACCATTACTACTCTACCTCTCCCCAGAGAAAGTTGACTACGCCCTACGGGAAATTCATGAGGGGGTTTGTGAAAAGCATTCTGGGGGACGCTCCTTAGCCCATAAGGCAGTCAAAGAAGGCTACTTCTGGTCTAACATCGTTATGTCCCTTCAGGGACATCTGATAAAATTGGAATGATATAGAGAAGATTAGCATGACACCTGTGCAAGGATGACTCGCACAAATAAAAAATGGTCTAACATCATTAGAGATGCTTGGGAATTCACCAAAAAATGTGACAAGTGCTAGTGCTTCGCCACTTTGCCTAGACAACCACCAGAGGAATTGACAACTATCATAAGTCTGTGGCCCTTTTTCAAGTGGGGCATCGACATCTTGGGCTCTCTACCCATGAGCCGTGGATAGTGTAAATTCGTGGTAGTAGTTATTGACTACTTCGCAAAGTGGGTGGAGACTGAGCCCTTAGCCAAGATAACAAACGTGAAGGTTAAAGACTTTATTTGGAAAAACCTAGTCTACCACTTTGGAGTACCCCACGCCATAGTCAGTGACAACACCAAGCAGTTCGATAATAAACTCCTGAACTCTTTTTGCCCCTAATCTCCAAATAAAGCAGTCTCATTCTAGCCCAGCACACCCGTAGGCAAATGGACAAGCAGAGGTCACAATCTGGACAGTATTACGCAATCTAAAGACTAGGCTGGAAAGAGCAAAAGGTCTCTAGGTAGACGAACTCCTAAGTGTGTTGTGGGCCTATTAGACGATACCAAGGGTCCCAACTGGAGAGACTCATTTCTCCCTCACCTTTGGAACTGAAACGATCATACATGTGGGGATTAGGATACATTCCCTAAATTTCAAATACCACGATCCTATCACTAATGAGGAAGGACTCTGTATCAACCTCGACTTGATAGAGAAGGAAAGAGAGATGGCCATGGTCTGAAATGCAGAGTATAAGCGCAACATGATGAAATACTATAACTGGAGGATGAACCTAGTTCCTAAGAAAGTAATACTCGCCACGAACGATTCACGAGAATGGAAGCTTGGACCAAACTGGGAAGGGCCTTACATTGTGATAGAGATAGTAAGGCCAAGCAGCTACAGAATCCATAATTCTTAGGAAAAACTCTTACCCCATCCGTGGAATACTGAACATCTGAAGATGTACTATCAATAACACTTGAGGAGGGCAGAAGTGATAAATATGAAGAACTTGATTTATTTTTTCCTTTTTAGTCAAAAGACTTGTACCTTGTTTGGGATTATTACCCACCATTGCGTATTATGAGCATCAAATAAAATTTTCTAAATTTACTCCAAAAGGTTGCCTAGCATTTTATTTCAAATAAATCTCAGATGAAACTCTGAAAGGCAAAGACCAATATTACAAGAGTCGGAGCATAGTCTGATACTATTTAGCTACTAAAAAAAAATCAAAAGTCCTTGACACTTTAACTGCTCTCACTAATGTCACCCTCCTCCTCCTCCTCCTCTACTCCACCATCATCATCGTCGTCATCATGATCACCTGGTGGCGTCTTATATGGAACAAAACCAGAGAAGTCAATATCAAGGAATTCAATTGAAATTTCCCCCCAAGCTCCTCGTAGCTGTCAATGAAGGCATCGACAAAGCCACCCTCTAAATCAACCTCAGCTTTGGCAACCCTTGATTAACCATCAAAATTATTATTTTATTATATTTAATTATTGGTTTGTTGAATACTCTTTGTGATTAAATGTGTTAAATGTCTTAATTTTCTAGTTTGATACCTTTTTTTAGTTATTTAGTTTATTTTGCAGGTAAATTTATTGATTTAAAGTAATAATGGATAAGACAAGTGAAACAATCACTAGAAGAAGAATCACAATTGATAAAGATTGAAGAATCATGAGAAAAATAGGAAGACTTGAAGATATGATAGTAATTGAATCCTTATAAGAGTCTAAGTTGGAAGAAAACTTATTTAGAGTTGGATTAGGAAAGTATCATAGAAGATAAGGATTTGACACGTCTTTAGTATTTTAGTAATAACTTTTGACTCTGATATTCAATTGACTTGATTTTTGTGGCGTTGGAAAAGAAGTCTTCAAGTGCTACAAAAGTGCATTTCATAAAAATTTCGTAAATCAGTCTCTAAATATGCGAAATCCAAACTTAAAATCTAGATATATTTTGTATCCGTGCCCCAAGATTTTATGCACGAAATTTAACCTTTAAAGACTTCTTTTTGGAAAGAAATTCCTCCCAAGCCAACCTTATATCCTCTACCTATATCTAGAATTTATTTTAGTATAAATAAAGGCTCTTATCTATTGAGAGATAATGGTTATGATGATTATTATTCTTTTTCCATCTTTTTATTTTAGTTTTAGTTTGTCATGCCTGGCTAAAACGTTTAGCAAGGGGTAGGAGAGGACCTTTCAATGAAGTATGGTAGTGTTATTGACTTATGAACTTAATGGTATGTGATATTTTGTTAATTTAACTTTTGATTTCTTAGCAAAGTTTTTACTCTGTAAAAATTCTTGAGTCATTATGTCATGTACATTGATTGCTCGAATTTTCCTGTGAATCAAATAACTGCTTATTTCATGCTTAAGTTGATTACCATTATTTCACAAAATAATATAATTTAAGGATTACTTAAATTCTTGAATAAACTTTTGATTATAAATAAATGTGTTTTCTTGGTTTTATTGCTAAATTCGGTGACTTGAATCAACCGATATTTGATTTTTGTCTAGGTTTAAGAACTAAGTCTTTAATCATTATTGTATGGATTTGAAAGGGTATTCCCGATGCTTTAGTATTTTTAATTATTGTTTTAAAACTAAATTTATTGTTTTCTAATTTCAAAATCTCTACAATTATTTTTTTCAAAACAAATTTTCTTTTATTTTTCTTTGTGTTCTAAGTTTTAACAATTCTCTGTGGTTCGACCTCGGACTTCTAAGTATTATATTACTTCGCACAACCTGCATTTGGGTAATCCATTCTAAGGTTGTAGCAGCCTTCTCATGGGCCAATCGCATATTTGCCTCAACTCAAGAAACCCTCTCATAAGCCGCCTCCAATTCTGCCTCCGCTCTCAAGCAGGCAGCCTCGCCATCAGCCTCCAACTTAACGGCCCTCATGCGAGTCGCTACAAGCTTTGTCTCTGCTCTCGTGCAGGCAACATCATTACATGCAGCCCTCTCACGGGTCGCAAGAGACACAAAGACAAGGAAGAGAACAAATGCTTACTTGAGCCAAGCCTTCCAAGATGGAGTCAATAATGCCCTCGGTGCCCCAACCTGCCTGATCTCCATAGAGAACACAAATTTTCCAAGTCGTTTCCTAATGATCCGCATGTCATCTAGCATGGACACCATTTGAGAGCCTATCCCTACAGAAGTCCCTATCGGAGAATTAGATGTATAGGGAGTAGGAGGCGCAGTCGCCTAGGGAGCCTTTGGAGAGGTAGTCACCTCTGGATCAATAACTAGAGGAACTTCTAGAGGAAGCATTGAAGAAGCTATCTAGGGAGGTGCCACTGGAAGGGTCATCTAAGAAAGGTCCACTAGAACATCATCCACCCTGACCATCTTGAGTGGAAGAGTACTCCTAGTGAAATAATAGGACTCCACCACTGTCTTATCCACTACTGAAGTGTAAAGTATTACTCTAATAAAAAAATGAGAGAAAAATTTGAAGGAAGCCAACATACAGTTTCTCTTCGCTGAGGAGCTACTTGCCTTGGAAGAAGACAAAGCGCCCCTAGCATCTCCAGAAGGAAGGTCCCTAGCCTAACTTTCCCTAGGAATGAGGATCTCGTAGTCCCTTACGGGACAGGCCCTCATAGCTTGGAACTTCCACTCCTGATCCGTTGAGAGCACTGGGGAGCTTGGAAAAAAGGTAGTTAATACCCAAAAAAAAAAAGATGGGAAAGAGGTTGTAACTATCCTCTTTGGAAGGCCCCACCTCATTGGTACCAAAGCTATGTCCACCTCTGAAGTTCACTCTCCTCCTACAAATAGGAAGTGATCCTTCCAACTATGGCAGTTGGATTGCAACTCAACAATTAATTTTTCTCCCCTCAGAGTGAAGTAATACCAATCGCGGTTAGGAACAGGCGTTTCACTCAAAATATAAGCAGCAGAAAAATCTTCAAGGGAGGCATCCTTATAATGCACCCTTTTCCATAGTGCACAAAATCCCAGTAGAACTCTCCAACCATTGAGCTACAAACGCCCCAGTGTGAGTAAAAATTAATGAAGGATCCAACAAACGGGAGAAGGTACAGGAAACCTTAACCCCGCTTCAAGTACCTCCTTATAAATAACAATGTCTCCTGAGGAGTCATCAGANCCAAGCCTTCCAAGATGGAGTCAATAATGCCCTCGGTGCCCCAACCTGCCTGATCTCCATAGAGAACACAAATTTTCCAAGTCGTTTCCTAATGATCCGCATGTCATCTAGCATGGACACCATTTGAGAGCCTATCCCTACAGAAGTCCCTATCGGAGAATTAGATGTATAGGGAGTAGGAGGCGCAGTCGCCTAGGGAGCCTTTGGAGAGGTAGTCACCTCTGGATCAATAACTAGAGGAACTTCTAGAGGAAGCATTGAAGAAGCTATCTAGGGAGGTGCCACTGGAAGGGTCATCTAAGAAAGGTCCACTAGAACATCATCCACCCTGACCATCTTGAGTGGAAGAGTACTCCTAGTGAAATAATAGGACTCCACCACTGTCTTATCCACTACTGAAGTGTAAAGTATTACTCTAATAAAAAAATGAGAGAAAAATTTGAAGGAAGCCAACATACAGTTTCTCTTCGCTGAGGAGCTACTTGCCTTGGAAGAAGACAAAGCGCCCCTAGCATCTCCAGAAGGAAGGTCCCTAGCCTAACTTTCCCTAGGAATGAGGATCTCGTAGTCCCTTACGGGACAGGCCCTCATAGCTTGGAACTTCCACTCCTGATCCGTTGAGAGCACTGGGGAGCTTGGAAAAAAGGTAGTTAATACCCAAAAAAAAAAAGATGGGAAAGAGGTTGTAACTATCCTCTTTGGAAGGCCCCACCTCATTGGTACCAAAGCTATGTCCACCTCTGAAGTTCACTCTCCTCCTACAAATAGGAAGTGATCCTTCCAACTATGGCAGTTGGATTGCAACTCAACAATTAATTTTTCTCCCCTCAGAGTGAAGTAATACCAATCGCGGTTAGGAACAGGCGTTTCACTCAAAATATAAGCAGCAGAAAAATCTTCAAGGGAGGCATCCTTATAATGCACCCTTTTCCATAGTGCACAAAATCCCAGTAGAACTCTCCAACCATTGAGCTACAAACGCCCCAGTGTGAGTAAAAATTAATGAAGGATCCAACAAACGGGAGAAGGTACAGGAAACCTTAACCCCGCTTCAAGTACCTCCTTATAAATAACAATGTCTCCTGAGGAGTCATCAGAGGCTGGCTTGCCCATCTCAGCCTAACGGCACAACACCACAGGAGGAATGCAAAAAGTGGATATAATCATAGCAATTTCAACATCAGTGTTAAGGGAGCTAGAGATAGAGCTCACCTTAGAGCCATCATCAATAGACACTTTACCACGATTCTTGCATCATCGTGGATGAGGAAGAGCACTACCACCATCATCTCTCACCACATGTCCAGTCCCTTATCTCTGTGCATAGCTCATTCTTGACAGCTAGCCCGAATACCTTTGTCGCAGCACCTGAACCTATCCATGTGCCAACGCCAACCATGGCGCCCCGAGCGCTCACGACTACCTCCCGGCCAGCTCCTAAACCCTAGCTAGCGCCCACAACTCTTGCATCTGCGCCCGCACTAGCTACACTCGTTACCGCGATGCCCATACTTGCCTTGTATGTGTCTGTTTCACTCATACCACTTTTGCCTTCCATCACTCTTCAGTCTAACCCTCTCAAGGAATGGAACAAAAGAAAAGGAGGATGGACCTATTTATAGCCCAACCTTGGGAGTTACCTGGTAGGATTGGCATTCAAGTATCCTAATTGAAGTAGGATTGACATTGAGAAGCTCTCATTCACTTTGGCAATTACCTAATTGGATTGACATTCAAGTATCCTAATTGGAGTAGGATTGACATTGAGGAGCTCTTATTCATTTTGACAGTTACCTAATTAGATTGACATTCAAGTATCCTAATTGAAATATGAGTGACACTGAGGAGCTCTCTTTCACTTTGGCAGTTAACTAATTGGATTGGCTATCCTAGTTAGAGTAGGATTGACCTTGAGAAGTTCCCACGAGGATAATCCATATCAAAAAGGAAAAAATAAGCATATATATATATCCTCGTTAAGGAAAAGAGTTCAGTCGCAGTTGGACTAGCTAATACTCTCTCCTTCAAATCATTGGGCTCAGGGCATGGGGCAAATGATGGGCCCGACCAAAGGCCCAACTCAGATATCAGGCCCCATTGGGTCCGGCTTAGAAGAGACCCAAATCTAGTCAGGCTCACCAAAGCCCCAGAGCCACGCCATCCTCAAGTCAAAGAGTCAACAATGCCATCAAAGAGCCTCATCCACGCCATTTTAGAGTGAGGAGGTCTGCCACACCATCCTGGGTCCTGGTCTTAAGGAGATCTCCACGCCCTCTCAGCAACTGTCTCACTTATTACGAGGATGGCACCCACTCCACCAAATCAGTCTTTCTGTTACTAATAAGGTGTATCAATCTGTTAGGAGGCGCCTATAAATTGTAAGCTCCGCTCACACATGGGAGCATCTCTTACATCTTGTATCTCACATATCACTCACACTTGAGCACCCAATACTCCTTCAAACAATAAAACAGTCAAATCATCATAGGCCTTCGTAATGGAATATGTCATTTTGACCAAACCACTTAAATTGTATTTTGCTTGTGTTGTCTCTCCTAATTTATTTATTGCATTTATTATTTGACAGGTGGTACATAAAATCAATTTGTACATTATCAAAAGTAATCCAATTCAACTAAAAAGGGAAAATCTCTCCCCAACTTTGAAGTAGATATAAATAGAGATGGATTTTATGAAAGAATGGAAGTCAAATTGTTTTTTACTCCCAAAAAAGTTGAAGATGAGAAAGATGAAATGAGAATCGCATATTTTTTTTTTCGACAAGTAAGATAAATATGAAAATCAAATATTAACGGAAGTTTATACGCCCATTGGAAAGTGAACAATGAGCTTAGCCCTTCTATTAGATTTCCACATTTGAAAAATAATTGTTACTGATGATGATAGAAGTAATACGGTGAACACCATAAAATATATTTGAAGAATATTTAAATTTTTTTATCTCTATGCATATAAAAAAAATTCAAAAATTATTTGAGGGTGGGCTCGCCTCTTACTAGCTCTGCCCATGGCAAGCGGTTAATAATCGCTAATGACTTTAGGTGACTTTAAAAAGAATTTTGCCAATTGGTAATAAATGTGGTAACCAAATTAGTTACTTTCATAAGTGCTCAGGTGATTAAGGATTGAAGGTCATCTTGAATAGAGTCTTGCTAAAATAAAAATATATTTTAGCTTTATTGTTATATTTTTGTTCGAAAATTATAGCCATCCAAAATTGAATCTTGCAATACAAAAAAAAAAAAACAAAAAAGGAAGTATTTGCAAAACTAAAAGAAATAAGGGGTGGGGTTATTCCTACCCCACAAATTTTCATTCCCACCCTATTTAATTTTTCATTATCAAACTACTAAGTACACCCCTTCTATACATATCCCATTGCTAACTTAGTCAACCTCATACTAAATACATCTCATTTAATAAGTAAACTCACATTTATATTTTGTCATTAGGGTTTCATTCTTTATAATGTCTAATGCACTTACAAAATTCTTTTTCAATATGAATTTTTTCAGTGAGATACATGTTAATATTAGTTCTTAATTTAATTATATGTTTGATTTCATATTTGTTATATAACTTTTTATTATTTTCAGTATGTTTGATATCTCTGCCAAGTTTAATAATTTTATATTTAGAATTTATATATGTGTATATATGTATACATTCAGATTATTTGTTTTTTTTTATCTTATAAAGGTTTTACATCTATACTTGTTATTTTTTTTTCGCATTCGATTTTGTGTTTATGCTTGATATTTTTTTTCATATTTGGTTTTGCGTCTTGTAATTTTGTTTGTTTCTTTAATCTTTGTTTGAGTTTTTTTTTCCTTCTTGTTTTGGTTTGCTTCTTTCTTTATATTTTTTTCTTATTTCGTTCTTTTATTTTTTCTTGTATCCGTTTGCTTCTTTCTTTTTCTTTTTTTTTTTATTTATTCTTGCTTTGGCATACATGTTTTCTTTTACCTGTTTTGTTTTTGTCTTTTTTTTCTTTTTTCATAAAATATATTTATGTATTCAAACTAATTATTTTCTTTAATTATTTTTTTTTCTTACGATGATTTCTTTTATTAAAAGGGTGTATATAGAATGAATGAACTTAACTATTAATGGGGTATATGTAGCATAGAGTAGGCTTAATTATTAATGGGGTGAGTATAAAAAGGATGAACTTAGTAGTTTAATAATGAAAAATTAAATGGGGTGAGAATAACCCCACCCAAAAAATAAAACTGAATTTGATTTGGATGTGAAATAACTAGAGGGGTGTCAAAATATAATACGACCTATTAATACGATACGGAATTAGAAAATTTGAGTCTTTTTTAAACCATATGTTTTCACTCTGTCTCAGAGTGTTCATATGATGATGATGACGATGATGGGACCCGAATATATGAGAGGCTGGGATGATATATTTTCTGAGCAAATGAATCGGGCACTGTATTAATCTGATTCATAGTTTGGCGAGGCAAACTGGGATGATATGTAAGAGATTTTCTCACATGCAACTGGATTTGCAGCCATGGTGTGTGTCACTCATTCTCTTACCTGATCAAATACAGATCTGAGCCTTGTTATTTTACTCTTTATTTTCTTGGTCCAATAATTTTTTAAAGGTTTTTTTTATATATATTTTTGCATATTTAGTAGGAATTTATGTGTTAAATATAATCATATTTGGTTGGGTTCTGAAATTTTCACATTTGATTAATATTTTTGAATTATATTATTGAAAGTCAGTTAAAGTTAGTTGAAGTAGTTAGTTAAAGTAAAGAACGTGATTAGAGTAAATTTTAAAAAATGAATAACTAAAGTAGAGAATATAATATTTAAATATATTTTCAATAACTATTTTATTGAGCTTTGACGAAGTTACTCTTAATGGGCTAAAAAAATCCAAACTAAAATATGTAACTACAGAGCCCATCAAGTGGATGGGCCGGGTCGCTCCTACCACAGTACCACTCTTTGAATCTCAAGTCTCAACTGTTCATCGCAAAAATCCTAATCCCTGCCACCCAAATCGGGTTAGGGCACAGCTTGATGCTTTTATGGCTGATTTGAAGTTGCAGAGCGAAAATTTCTGACGTCTGAAAATCTTTGAAGCTTTCCATTTTTGAGAGGCAACTAATTTTCAATTTGCCAAGAAGATGACTCTGAGTATCTGCAGAAGTCTTACCTCAGTCGCTCTCAAAACCCCTATTTCTTTCTCTTTCTCTCTCCTCGTCCTCTCCTACTCTACACGAAAACAACCCAAATGCACCGCTTCAGTCGCTGATTACTTGGTGTATAAACACCAATTCGCTCCTGAAACTGCCTCAAAAGTCTCCTCTGTGTTAACTTGTGTAAAAAACCCAGAAAAGTCTGATTCTATACTGTTCTTTCTCAAAGCGAGTGGGTTTTCGAAGACCCATCTCGAAAATGTTGTAGTAAAATGGCCCAATGTTCTCTCTGCTAATCTTGATCGTACCATCAAGCCCAAAATCCAGATTTTCCAAGACTTGGGCTTTTCTCCGACGGAAACTGCCGAGTTAATTTCGATGCATCCTTGGATTTTGACGCGTAGCGCGGTCAATCAGCTTGGGCCGTCCCTTTTGGTATTGAGAAATGTATTTGATTCAAGTTTAGATGTGTCTAAGGTCTTAAAGATTTCTGTGTGGTTTTTGAATCATGATTTGGAGAAGAGTATGATACCCAGTATTGCATTGATGAAGAGTCTTGGAATTAATTCTTCTCAGCTAATGAGATATGTGTACAGCTTTCCGAGGTTTTTCTTGTATAAACCGGAAAGAATTAAGGAATTCGTTAAGAGGGTTGATGAAATGGGTTTTAATAGGAACTCCAAGATGTTTCTCCATGCGATTCGAACTGTGAGCTCAATGACAATTAAGAATTGGGAACTTAAATTGGAGCTTTTTCGGAGTTTAGGGTTCTCAGATGTTGATATACTATCCGTGTTTCAGAGGAAACCTCAGATTTTTGCCGTATCTCAAAGGAAAATTAAGGATGTAACTAAGCTTCTGCTTGCCACTGGGAAATTTGATATCTCATTTATTGTTAACCACCCAGAATTGCTTTGTTGCAGTATTGAAAACAGGTTAAAACCACGGCTACGAGTTGTGGAAGTTTTGGAAAATAAGAAATTGCTTCCAAAAAAGCTGAGTTTGACATCGCTACACAAGATCACTGATGAGAAGTTCTTTGAAAAGTTTGTGCTCCCTTATTCAAATGAAGTTGGTGAAATATACATAGCTAGAGAGTTCTCATAGATAATGGAAATGTGTGCGCTTGGTCAATAATCCCCCATTATATCCACTTTGACAGTTGACACTCTTATTTAGGTTCCAGTGGCTTTTCATGAATTAACTCTTGTAAGTGCGTGTGTAGACAGACTTTTTCTGCAGGTAATATGATTTTTTTTCCATTCGATCTATGTAATGTACTTCTCTGAGAAAATGCGGTTAGTTATCCAGATTGATACTGCATACGTGCTCTTCAGATGAATTGAAATAACACCATTTTCACTGAGACATTTCTGATGTATTAATTTGCTGCTCCAGTTTTAATTCTTGTGCACCCATTACCCACAGCCAATTTCGAATAAACCCCCCCGCTCCCCAAAAAAAAAAAAAAATCTCTGTCGAGGCCTCTATTTCAAATACATATATTCTCTTGGGGTGGTGGGGGCTTTAGTCTTAAGTTGAACATTGTGATTTAAGTTATGAGACCTAGTTTCAGGTTTGAGATTCCCAAATTGAACCTTTTCAAATTGAATGGCCATTTAATTTCATGTTAGGGATCCTATAGGTTTGAAGTATTGAATTGAAACAGTTTATAACTTGCCCCCGCCTACCTTGTTGGTTTTGGTATTGGAAGACAACAAGGCTATCTTACATCAAACTAATGCTCATTGCTTCTGTCACTCCTGCATTCTGGTTCGTCATTTCAAAATCTGGTTTTTTTGAGCTGCTCCCATCTTGCAAGATCTTGCAACTGTACTTTCAAAATGCTTCCAGATAGGATGATGGGTACCTTGCCTTCCTTTCCTGGTGTTTATTAAATTATCTCCCAGTTATCAACTGGCAAGGTGGGGCGTGAATATCTTGGCACAGTACCAGTTGTTGATTTCTGTAAACTGTCTTGCCCTATCTGAAGGATGCTCAGGGCTGGAACTCCTTATCCCAAGCACGGGCCAACTCTGTATGTTTCTATCAAGAGAAGTAAGGTGTTGGTTCAATGTTGCTAGTTTATTTTTGGAGTCAGACATGAATGTTGAAGCTTATAGAAGGTAAGGAATCAAAGAAATCTCAATCAGTGGTCTTGGTCTCCCATTAATATGTGGCATTGACTGTGTTACCTTTCTTGAGGTGGATGGTACCCAATGCTCTCTCATGTCCAGGATTTGCCCATTGTCTGCTAAGCAATCTGGACATCTGGTGCCTGCTTTAAATGCGTGCATTACTTCCTTTGGCAAGAACGACCCAAAAGAGCATTAACGTCTTGGATCGGGTTTATGCTTAATCAGATTCTATATCTTCCATTTCAAAGAGCAGTAAGTTCAGTCTATTTAACACATTCATATGTTGCTGTGTCTTTGCCATGTCTATATCCTACCATTTTAGATTTTCCATAGGGGTTCATGCATGTTGTGTGTGCTGGTTTCTTGAAAACTAATCCTATTGCCTTTATTTAGTAAATCTAGTTGGCAGTTGACCAGTTAAACAATCTATTAATAGCCCTTTGATTAGAAAATCCCTCCTCCACCATCTTCTCTCTGTGTTCAACCTCCCATTGTTATGCAACCACTTCTTCCCACGCAAGCCACCACATCTGTCCCCCAATGCCCTTACCACAATCCCTCTCCTTCACTCTTTCATGGAGGAGCGGGAACCACCTCCCGGCGATGGAAACCATAACCCCTTAAACGAAAACCAACCATTTCACCTACAGAGAATGCAAACCCTAACCATTTAACCAAAACATCACCGCCTGTCTTTGGTTCTGCAACATTTGTCGTCCAGATTCCCAAAGATCAAATTTATCGCGTCCCACTACCTGAAACATGCGGTGCTGCCCAACGCCGAAATCTGCCTATCCAAAAGAGGCGGCGTTGTAACTGTTTGTGTTTAGCCATCTTTGCAGTTGTCATTGTCCTAGTTGTCCTGATAGGAGGCATAACAGCTTTTTTTCTTAAGCATGCCAATCCTTCATTTAGCATTGAAAATTTCCTTGTCAGGAATCCACCGGATCATCATCATTGGCAACATCTGGAGTATAACATCATGTTGAAAGCGGAGAATCCGAATCAGCACACAAACATTTTCTATGAGCAGGATGGTGATGCATCCCTCTCCTTTAAGCAAAAAGAAATTGAAGTAGGAAAATACCCACCTTTCAATCAAAGCCCCAAGAATTCTAATACATTTAAGATAGTTCTACATGGTTCGAACACTGCATTGCCTAAAGAGATTGGCAAGGGCTTGAATAGCACAAATTCAAAAGCACGCATCTCTCTATCTCTATGGATGAATGCCTCGGTGAAACTGGAAACTGGGGCGTTGAAGACTGGAAGTAAGAAAATTTATGTTGATTGCAGTTTGACAGTAGATGCTCTGTCAAAAAGTGCGTGTGTACTTTCTCAGGAATGTCATACCAAGGGCCAACTCTGAGCAAGATATCAACAGACTCAGCAACATAGTGATGGCCGTGGCGGTAAATTTTGCAAGTTTAAAACCAGTTTTTTTTTCAGAATTTCTCTTCTTTTCTTTCATGGACTAGTTAACTGAGGAAAGATTGAAGAATATATATATATATATTTCCAGTCTTTAATGTTAATGGCATGCAGGTGGATCGAAATGTGGGCATGGGCATATTACTTTTTTATGCTTTTGTTCTTGAATTCTGACCCAGCTGTTGTAAATTGTTTTGTTTTTTTCCAAAAAAGACAAAGGAGAATAACATAGTTTGCTATATATTATGTATCTGAAAACTGCTTACTCTCCATCAAAATGATGGGTTTGTAATTGTCTGACTTGCAATTTAGTCCAGGTAAATGTTAAATTCTGGAAAACTTAATTGAATTTGTCTTGCCTACCCATTTCGACCCTCATCTTTCAAATTATGGTCACAGATCTCAGTTCAATGACACCATGCTTGATGTTGTCCTTAACATTGTGAATTTACTGCTTATAGAACTCTCTGATGCAATCGCCTGTTGGTCCTGGGCATCATGTATTCCAGAGATTCTGAATGGTGCCAATGAAGAAGAACCAAATCGGAGCAACAACCCCATTATTCCAGCAGTTCATGTTTGGTATTGGTCCCTCAGATTAGATCATCCATGGCAGTTGAACTAGTGCCTTCCCTAGTTCACAGATGAACAAGTCCAGAGGTTCTTCTCATACCATAGTGTAAGTAATGGTTGCAGAGTGTTTTGTATTTTGTATTGGACATGGGACTAAGAGTTTTACATTATTGTCTTAGTATTTTTGAGAGGAAAATTTCTAGATTAGTTCAAGATACTCTCTCTATTATATAACTAAAATGCCTGATTGGGCAGATTCGGATTCAGATTTGGATTAGAATTTTATCTATTTTGGCAAGTGTAACTTAAGTGAAATTTTTTTGAATGGTCAATGTCTCTTATAACTATTGTTTGCTTACACACCTTAAAATATGTTGGAACCTATCTTTGCTCATGTGTGTATTTGGGGAAACTCTATGGTACCCAAAAAAAAAAAAAATTGGTACCGTTGCCGTTGGCTACTATTTTGTATGGTGAAGTTATAACTTTGAAAAGAGAAGTTATAACTGTTCAGAGGAGGTCATGATCGATTACAAATACCAATAATCGATCATAAAAAATACAGTATTGATTCTAATATTTCTTAATCGATCATACTCTTTGAAGTTGTAACTTATACCTAAAAAAAGTTGTAATTTAATTTTAAAAGATTATAATTTTCGTTATCGGTATTGCTTGCGGTACCATAGAATTTCTTGTATATTTGGCATGATTTGCTATCCCCAAATCGTCTCAATTCTAAGGGAGTGGAAAGGGTGATAATGATGGAATAATATACTTAGGCTTGAAAGAATTGATCAAGTCGGATCTAATTTGATTTAATTAGGCCCTGACTTGATACATTTGATCCAATATCATTTTATTTTTTGTGTAAATTATGAGTTTCACTTGACCTATGATTGAATCGGAGTTAAAAAAAAAAAAAAATTGAATCGGAGTCATCTATCCACCAAATTATTTGAGCATCATCATCAACTAGGAGTCATCTAGTAGCTGAATTTTTTTAGCATCGTTATCGACTCGTATATTTGTTAATACCATTTTGTGATGCCACAATATAAAATAGATTTCTTGTTAATTTTTATATATCATTTCTTGTGTTGATCTCCACCATATTAATTTATCCCCCTGAATTAAAAAGGAGTCTCAACCACCTTCAACCACTCTTGAACACCGACTTTCCACTTGATCTTGTCACAATAATATTCAGTGGCTGGTGTGGGTAAGGGTATTCAAATTTTTGATTAATCGTAATTTTTTACTTTATCAATCCCTATTGAACAGTTAGCTGAAAAAATTGGATAGGAATGAGGAAGAGTTTTTGATCTTCAGATTAAATCGGGTAAAAATGTGGAATAGTCATTAATTTTCGTATTCCTACCCTACCCTACCTACGCGCATATATGTATACACACACACACACACACACACATACTAAAAATTCTAATTTCGTAACCATATGATTTAAACTTAAAATAATTGTTATTGTATTTGTGCAACAATTATAATGGATTGATGCTTATATTTTCTTATGTTTTATTATAATTGTTGATGTAATTGTGTTAAATTTTAGTGTTATTAAATTATTGTGTTATTAAATTTGTGCATGTTATTTAATTGAATTGTTAAAATGAACCAAAAATTAATAACTATAAAAGTGTTCACCCAATTTTCTACTTGACTTTCTACCCGATTAATTTAACCGGAAGTCAGGTAGGAATACCACACTTGATCGGATAGGATAGGCCAAGAAAATAAATTTCGCAAAATATTGGGTAGAATGACGAAAGACTATATTTCCTACCCGTAGGGTAGGGTGAACACCCCTAAATGTGGGGGTGTTGAGCTAATCAATACAATATATATATATATATTAGTCATAACCCAATATTATGACCCAATATATACCATGAGATCGATATATATATATATATATATATATTAGTCATAACCCCGTGCCTGAAGGCACGATAAAATATAAAATTCGAACGTCTAAAAAATCGATCTCATTATATTAATTTTTTTTAAAAATATATTAACTACAAATAAATTAAATATTAAATAATTAAATATATGATAAAAATGAGTGATGTGATATTTTTAGGAAAGAAATATATAAATGATTAAACATATAATAGAAATAAATGATACGATTTGACGATTGAGTCTGACAAAGGGATGATGGGTGAGGTAAGTGATTGATGATAATTTTGAGGAGAAAAATATAACTAGGATAAAATTCAAACACACTCCTGTTTTATTATATAGATATATATAACTCAGATTAAAACATCAAAAATCTACATAATCAAACTAGTAATGCACATTGTGCATTACACATGAATATATTTAGGGTTCATAGCATTTTTTATCTTTAAAATATAAATTTTTTATCAATTTAATCTTCAATGTATCAATTTAGTCCATAAAATATTCAATTCATATTATTTTGGTCCCGACATAAATGGATCATTAAATTTTTGACAGACGATCACGTGTTGAGCACGTGAAACCGTCTAAAAAAATAACATATGATCATTTTCATCAAAAAATTTATCGGCCCATCTATGAAGGAACCAAAATAACACAACTTAAATACTTTAAGCACTAAATTGATAAAATTAATACATTAAGGATAAATTGATAAAAAATGAATATTTTATGGACCAAAAGTGTTATTAACCCATATATTTAAATAATATTTTTTACATTAATTTTTATTTTAATTATTGCTAAACCTAATTGTTGATATATTATATCCCTCTTTGACTATCTAATATGTTATTTGTTTAGGTATCTCTCTACCCTTTTAGATATGTCCTCTTTTGTTTATATCAATCTTTATTGTAACTATATTATAAAGTTATTACATTTTTTGTCAAAAAAATTGAATAAATTGTAATACTATTGTTTGTTTTGCAATAATATGATATTGTTCTATACCATAAAATTAACTATAACATATATTGGACCGTAGAATGATAGGATATAAATTGGACTTTATTTCTTCGTATACATATAGATATAGATCCTAATTGTATATAAATGTACTACTAATAAATGAATTTAAAAATATTTATAAAAGAGTCCAAAACAAATTAAAAAATAAATAAGTGTTAAAAAAAATAGACGAAAGTATATATATAGGTATAATTGAATTTATTATAATAATAAGGGATAAAATATAAAATCAAAAAAATTTCGTAGATTCTGACATTTATAAGTAATATAAATAGAAATTATTGTCTTTTTCCATTTTATCTCTCTTTAATAATTTCTAACTTATTTATGAAGTTGTTAACATGAAAACGTGAATCTGTAAACACACTTTTTACACCCAAAAAAACCCTAAAAAGCAGGTAAGGCAAGCATGTTTTTTACATTAAAAGGATAATTTTAGTTGTGTTTATATAGATAGTGATAAACCAATAAATAAAATTGAAACTGTAATAAAATTAATACAATTACAAAAACTATAATTCAGCAATTGGTTTAAGGAAAAATTTCAGCTACACCCCTTTTAGTTTATCATATCTGTAAGGACAATCCCTCGATTATCAAAAACATTATTAACAATCCTTCTAGTTTATATTTAAACATCATTGATACCCCTGTCATTAAACCATCATTTATAACAAAATTAAAGTACCTAAAATATCAAAATTTTCCCTACATAAATCTCAAACAATCTTTCTACAAAAAATTTGATAAAAATTGGAGCCGATTAAAATTTATTTTTTTATATATTAAAATTCGAGTCGATTAAAATTCTTTTTTTTACATATTAAAATTTGAGTTGATTAAAATTCGATTCGAGCTAATTAAATTTTATTTTTTTTATGTATTAAAATTAGAGCCTATTAAAAATAATTTTTTTCTGTATTAAAATTCGGGCTAATTTGAACTCTACTTAAGCTGTTAGCCTCGATTAAAATTTGTTTTGAGTCGATTAAAGTTTATATTTTTTTATTTATTAAAATTTAATTCGAGTTGATTAAATTTTATTTTTTATGTATTAAAATTTGAGTTAATTAAAATTTATATTTTTATATGTATCAAAATTTAGATTGATTAAAATTTAAAACAAGTTGATCAAAATTTGATTTGAGCCTCTAATAGAATTTTAATTGCCTTAAACTTTAATACGTAAAAAAATATAATTTTTAATCAACACAAATTTTAATGCATAAAAAATAAAAATTAATTAACTCGAATCGAATTTTAATCGACTTAAATTTTAATACATAAAATAATTAGAAAATAAAGAGAGTTTCATTGAAGATATGTCTATTTAAAAGAGTGTGAATGAAGTTTTTCCTAAAATATATCATAGACAATTTAGTAAAATTGTATTTTAATTAACACTTTTAATCTGCCTATCTAGATGGGCAATTTTTTCACATCATACATTTAATGTATTAAAAGTATTGTAATATGCTCTTTCCATTAGATTTCGTTGCTTATTTCGTCAAAAAACTACTCCATTAAATTTGACAGAATAAATACCATAAGCAAATAAAGAGGCTTATTATAATATTTTTAATACATTATGAATATAATTTAGAAATCTAATTTTTAAAAATATAAAGTAAAAAATTACTTAAATCTTTTTGAATGGAAAGTACAATTACCCTTTTCTGCTTCACTTGCGATTTTCGTAAGGGTTGGTTTGGTTATGAAGAAAATAATAATAGAAAATTAAAATAATAGAATATAAAGTGAAAGAAAAAAAATGATAGAAAATATTTTTTTCATGCATTGCATTTGATTAACATGAAAAACTTGAGAGAAAACTTTTTTAAAAAAATATTCTATTTTTTGAAAGAAAGAAAAGTTACAAGGAAAATTTTATAATTGTCTAAACTATCTTTAATTATATTAAATTGGTTTAAAGAAGAAAAAAAAATGTGTATTATAATTAAAAGTTAAAAAATTTTAAAAAAGTGGCTCGTAACTTACTCTTAGGACAAATACCACCATGAAGGTCTTTGAGCCAAATTATATAGTTAACTAAATTCACACCAAATTTTTTTAAAATTAATAACTAATAAAATATTTTAAGAAAAATAAGGGTCAAATATGAATTTAGTTATAGATCACAACTTTCTTGCATTTTCTTTTATTTTTTACAAGAAAAAAAAAGATAGTTAGTTATGAAAAAATCTAAGCATGAAATAAAAACATTTTTTCTATCTTTTTCTTTTTCATGCTAACTAAAAAATAAAAAATTTAAAATTTTTCTTATTATTGAATTTTTTACTATAATCTCCCTAAACAAGCGGACTCTTTCAAACTATATTCAATGCGTTGACACGAGGGTAACAGTTGACTTAATAACCACCGTCTTGCTTTTAAATTTCACTGGGGTTAGTTCGTACTTGAAGGCACAGTGTAATGTGTATGATTTTGAGAGGGATGTTAGTAGATATTAGATGAATATATTTAAGATCATCAAATGAACTAATTAAATTCTACCATATTTTATATTATAGATGATCTGGAGTTCAAAACTTGTCGTCCTGTCGCTAACAATAATTGTCAAATGCCCACGTAAAAGGGCCAAAAAAAAGGGTTAATTGCACTGGAGATCACTAAAGTATAAAATTTGTTTCATTTTAGTCCCGAATATTTCAATTGCATCATTTTGGTTCCTGAAAGCATTAAATATATTTCTATATGGTCCCTCAAGCAGACAATGTTCAGAATACTAATAATTTTTTTTATCATAAACTTGTCACGTGATACTTAAATATAGACAAAAAAATAATTTGAAAAACTTTTGACTAAATTTTTACTCAAATTTTAGTTAAATAGTTACCTAAATTATAAAGTTTTAATCATGAGCTATCTAAATTTTGGTCAAAAGCTATCCATATTACACATTTTTTTGTCAAGAGCTGTCAAAATTATTTTTTGTTTAAAGCTATCAAAATTATTTTTTCTATATTTACGTGACAAATTTATAATAAAAAAATCATCAACAATCTAGACGTTGTCTATTTGAATGACCATATAGAAATATATATATAATATTTTAGGAACTAAAATGATGCAATTGAAATATTAGAGATAAAAATAAGACAAATTATATATTTTGAGGACCTCTAGTTTAATTAACTCAAAAGAAAAAAAATAATAAAATAAAAGAATGCTGACCAGTGTGCATTGGAGGTTTTATACAGACATTGATTAAAGGAGCTTTTACTCTAACCCATGGAGTTTTTAAGATTTACACCTAAAAAATAGTCGTTTTCAAACTATTTTTTAAATCCATGCCTTTTTAAAAAACGTCAGTTAAAATGACATTTTTTAAAACAAAAGACGTCATTTAAACAAACATTTTCTATGAAAATGTCCCTTTAATCAATGTTTTAAAGACACTTTTAATTTTTTAAAAGAAATAAACGTTGGTCTGACGAACATCTTTAAACATTAAAAACTTTGGTTGAACAAAAGTTTTTATCATTTTCCAAAGCCTTCTTCTTTTCCCTTCTGCATACATTCCCTAATTTTTTTCCCCAAATTCAATCAACAGACCCCATTCCATATGAAACCCACCAGCTGCACAATCTACTGCCCACAGCCCCACCCATTCCATACGAAAACCACCAGCAATGCCACCATTTGGGGCGGCTCACGCCAATTTGAGCCCTAAAGCCAAAATATTAAATAGAGGTTTTTTTTATTTTTAATATTATTTTTTTAAAAATAATAATTTATTTTTAATTTTCTATGTGAGAGAGAGACAAAAGAAGGATGTGTTAATATTGTCAAAAAAGAGATTTCAATTTTTGTTTTTGTTTTTTACCACAGAGAGGGAGAGAACGTGTTTAATTTTAATTTTTATTTTGTTTATGTTTTTTATTTTTTATTTTTACTGGAAAGAGAGAGAGAGAGAGAGAAAGAGAGAGAAAAAGTGGGTGAGAATAAATATAAGTTGACTTTTGAATATTTTTTTAATTTCTAAGTTTTTAATGTTATGGATTGAATTATAAACTCAAATTATTGTAATAAAAATTTTGATTGAATTTAATTATTTGAGGCTTTTTTGTAAGACTTAAAATTTAATGAATTTATTATTATTATTTTTTTGTACTAGTGATGCACCTAAAATTATGGGGCCAAAGCCCCAGCACCACCACCATCCTAAACCAGTAACACAACCACCATCACCATCCCAGTCCCAGCCCCACCACCATCCGAAACCCCCATACCCAGTGCCACCACCATTCAAACCCCCAGACCCACAACAACCACCATCCGAAAGCGAGACTGGACCGAACACCAAGCAAGACAGGATAGTATTTTGTCATTTTTCCCCATTGATTCTTATAATTACACTTTGACCCCCATTTTTTATTGTACTTCACAAATGAGCCCGACGTCAAGAAAAAATCTATTGTCACATACAAAGGACAAAAATACGTTATGATTTTCTTTAAAAAATTAGATTTTTATTTTTAATTTTATTTCAATAAATTACATAATAGAACAAGAATCTTGATTGTAAAATTTATGTTCTATGAATGACTTAGACCCCTTGTTTGATTTTTTGGTTTTATTCCAATAGATAATATAATTGTATACTAATTACAATTTTTTAAGAAAAAATTAAATTTTTATTTTTGATTTTATTTTAATAAATGATACAATAGATCATTAATTTTTGTTGTAAAATTTAAAATATTTGACATTCTATATTTGATAGGAGTATTTTTTTTATATAAGTATAACATTTCAAACTTTAGGAGAGTCTAGGTATAAGTTATTAACGGACTAGTAATTGCCCGTGCCTGAAGGCACGTCGTAACGAAATTAAATTAAAACTCGAAGAATCCTACATTATCTAAAAACTCTTTGCAACATATAACAACCTGTCAATTCGAAATCAAGGTAGTCCATAATATTATCTAGAAATTTCGGCATAATTTTCTCTAAAAATAGAAACCCATAAAAGTCTAAATCTGTTTATAGAACTTACAATCATACATAACAATCATCATAATTCATCATACCACCACAATAATCAACACATATTTAACCACCAAAACATCAAACTAGTTCATACTAATTTCAAGAAATTTGGACAGAATTTCTTCTAAAAATAGAAGCAAAAAAAATCTAAACCTGTCTATAAAACTTACAATTATACATATAACCACAATTATCATAACCATATTTATCCAAACCACCAAAACAAAACCATCATAACCATGTATAATTAGTTAACTTTACAGAAGACGGAACACAAAAAATACACACATGCATAAATAGAGAAACATATTCAACTTCATCTTCATATCCTTCCATATATACCTGAAAATATTTGAAATATAACTAATTATCAAAATATGTGAGGTAAAATAAAACAATTATAAATCTGAAACATAAGACCCATTACTTTTATCGTTGGTTGGATTCAACATAAAATTTATAAATATAGCACTGTCCCAAATTTTGTCGCAAGTGCCACAAACACATTTTAGAGAAATAAGCAAGTATGTTTCTTAGAATATGAGATGAAAAATGCAAGTGATCTTGGTTAGTGGAAAACCATCTTACTCGGCAAGACTTTGGAACCAAATATGACCCAATTAACCTACAATATATTTTCCAACTGTCAAACAAAAATTAACTATTTTTTAGTAAATCACCAACAAACTTGGGACTTTAAGAGAAAAGAAATGAAATGAGAGGGAAAATTGTCTCACTTGTGTAGTGGTGTCATGTGAAATTGTTAGCGGCATCTTTGCTAGTAATGAGTTCTTTGGCAACAATCGGCGATTTTCAATACGCAGTTTCGAGCTTAATGAAAAACTACTATCAGTTTTAGCATTCATATGGGAAAAAATTAAACATAATTATTATTTTCAATCACTAATACTTTAGTTTTGATGTAATTCGTAAACCCCCCATTCAAAACCCCTCAAAAATTTCCATTTGCATAAAATTTAAACATGAAAACTAACTCAATTGTCAAATCAAATTTAGTTAACCATTAAAAGAATTAAAAATTAATTACCTTAGTGAATCCCTCGATGGCGGTAGTCTATGTCCAATGAAGAAAATCAACATGTGTGGTTGAACAACATAACCCCAATAAGCCTCTTATAGGCAGCCTCTACCAACACATGCCCCTACAACCAGTGCAAATATTATTGTCAATTTTCTCGGTTTGGTGCAATTATTCAATAAAAACTCATTGGACAAATTCAATGCAAAACAGAGAATTCGAATGTCAAGCTTATTAACCTGATAGCTTCCAACACTTTATAAAATAAACCAAAAGCATTTCCACGACAATATAAGTTGCTCAGAAGATAAAATCCAAAAGAGAGAAAATGTATACACCTATCCTAACCTTGTCAAGTCCAATGCTGAAACAAAATTTCAAATCCAATAATTTCAAATTTGAATTAAAGTTTCAATTTTGCTATAATATAAAAAAGAAATTTGCAAACAAATCTCACCATTTACTACAACAAAACAAATATAAACAATTTAAATTTTACCAAAATCCAAAGCCAAATAAAAAAAACATAGATAATATACTTTAGTGATTACCAACAAGTCATACATGAAAACTAACAAATGATTAACATTTCAAATCAACATCTCACACAACAATTTTCTTACTAAGGAAGAAGTTTGTTGATTGTATGGACCGTTAAATACTAATAAAATTAATACTTGGAAAAAAGAGAACAAGTAAAAAAGCTAAGATGAAAACAATTAAAAATAATGACTATCCCATGTAAAAATGATTATGATCTTGTCGGCCATCATCAACAGTTTCTCGACACCTGGTTCTCGTGTATTAATAAACTACAATCAATTAAAAGCAACTAAAAATCATTAAGCACAATATTATGATCCATAATTAAGAAGCACAATCAACCATCCATTCAAGAATCTAACTAAACACGACAATTCAAATAGATAAACAACCCAACACTATCAAACCAATTTAACTAAACTAACTCTCGATCTTTGACCTCGTACTAACGCTCCACCGACATTGCTCTCGGGACCACCACAAACTTTGATTCTTTACTTGGACCAACGTCATTACGATCACCACCACCTAATCAATCACTGCGTCTTCAACAAAACTCCCAACATCAATTCAACTGATGTCACCAAATTGGGAAGATTCAAACTCATCCAATAAAGTAGATGCAAAGAGTACTTTTTTGTTGCAAAACACATCAATATAGCAGAAAGCCCACAGAAACACAATTAATTAAAAACTAAGTGCAGCAAAAAAATGAAGGGTAGAGAGAGAGGGGCCCAAAGATCACGTAAAAACTCTCTACACTCTGGCAATTCAAATGCAAAGTCAAAGCATTGACAAGTGGTGTGGTTTAGCCTTTGTTGGGGCGAAAGAGAAAGAGGGAAAGTTCAACCAAAGCAAAAAGTGGCAAACTTTATAACCTTCCACAAACCTGTAGGCGCCCTTCCATAACGCAATCCACCTATGGAAGGAAAAATGGAAAATAAGATTGTCAATAATCAAAGGTCAAATAAGATCTTAAGCTCAATATCCATACCCATTCAAAATTAAGACCCATCATTTTACCGTCCTCTGACAACTCTCAACCTGTATTAAGCAGACATGTTTAATCGAGTTCCTATCAAATTGGGCGTGATGTAGGAGAGAAAGAGCACATAGTATTTCTATGTAGCATTTCAACAAACGGTTTATTTGCCTAATGATTTTAATCATAAATCTGTATTGGTGGTAGTATAGTGCGGTGTGAGTTCGATGCGCGAGTGTTTGATTAGTTGCAGTTGCGTGTGTGTTTGTGCATGTATGTGTGTTGTGTTTTTGCATGAGAAGTAGAGAAATATAAAAATTTTCATTAAGAGAGGTTGTCATAGCTGGACAATAGTTTAATCATTGGTGCTGTTGGAAATGGCCTAACAGACAGAGAAAGGGAGAAAGACACAGAGAGAGGAATGAAAGAGGGAGGAATAAAAAAATAAAATAAAGGAGATGAAGGATTACTGATTCATCAACACGTCATTAACGCAAAGATAAATTTTATTTGTAGACAAATAACTACCAAAAATTGGGAACAAATATCATAGATAAACACTCCTTCAACTAAACCATGCACTGAAAAAAAAATATTTAATCATTGAACACAGATGCTCATGAATTCAAAAAACAAACATATAATCATTGAAAATTTATCATCATACATTTGTGGAAGAAGCTATTGAAACTATAACAAAAGTCATGAACGTAGACCTGACGTAAGTTGCAATACATTAAAAAAGGTAGTAATATTTATACCGAGTCCAACAACACCTCCAGATATACGATATTTGTCGTGGTAGCTAATTCATTAGGAGGGAGAAAGACATTGATGCGATCAGCCGACGTGCATCTAGACATGGCCACATATAGGTGACTGTGGTTAAATACAGGCAAGCGTAGATCTACACCAACAAACTTGACTGATTGACCCTGCGACTTGTTGATTGTCATAACATAATGTAAGCGTACTGAGAATTGACGTCTAGTAATTTGAAATAGTAAATCTTTAGATGACGGTGATAATGATATCTGTGGGATGAAACACAGATTCCCAGATTTGTCACCAGTTAGAATTCTAGTCTCAATAACCCGTGATGCGCACTTGACAACCATTAGTCTGGTACCGTTACAGAAGCCATCCTTCGGGGCTATACTCCTCAACAAAATGATGGGGCACCTGACCTTTAGCTCCAACTTGAAAGGTGGTAAACCTAACGGGTTTAAGGAATTCAAAAACTCACTTGAATATTGATTAGTGGTAGAACAACATAGTTCGTCCTCATCTGACACCTTGTCAGCTGCCAAGTAGGTATACGTCTCACCAGGGTAAATTTGTAGAGCAACATCATCATTCCGTGCGGAAAGAATTGTGCGCTCAGTTAAGTAGGATGGGGTTACCGCACTAAGCACATCTAGTTGTGGATAAACTCTAGAAATTAGTTCATGTAGAGTTCGACACCTGTGTATCGTTGGAGGAAGTTCCACAGTATCCTACGTACTGATCCCAATCTAAGTATGATGTGAAACATATTAGTACATATAAATGAATAATTAGACGATTTTATATAAATAAATCTATAATATAAATCACCTCTTCCAAGAAGGATGCGTGAGAAGAATTTGCAGGATGGTTGCTATTCAAACACATGTTTATCCTCAAAGTCAATACGCACACACTCGCCCACATTATAGAATGTCTTAAGGATGCACCAACAATTTGTTCCCACCCACCCTTAGGTATCACCGATAGTATTTGATGGAAATCCCCACCAAGCACGATCGTGATACCGCCGAATGGTCGGTTATCATCATGAACATCGCGGAGTGTGCGATCAACTACCTCAACACCATGTCGATGCTGCATGGAAACCTTGTTCCATATTATCAAGCGAGCCTCCCTAAATAATTCCCCATGAGGTGACTGTTTGCTAAAACCCACATACTGAGCTTTCTATGATATTGAATGGAATGCAAAATGTAGAATGAGTTGTCCGACTGCCTAACAACAACAAAGAAGCAATTCCTGATGAAGCAACTGTAATGACGATATGACCCTCGCTGCGCATTTTAGTAGTGATGGTGTTGTACAAAAAGGTTTTCCGTGTTCCTGCACCTCCACTGAGAAAAAATATTTTGTCCTGATTTTCAGCAACGAAGATAGTGATAGCATTGTAGGTCATACGTTGAGCATTATTTAAAACATCAATATTCAAAAGGTCATTCAGTTGATTTGCTTCGTATCGTAGTTGCATATGATCGATCAACAATCTATTACCTGAAACATAACTCCAATTTTCAACGGGGTGTGACATAGGTGGGAAGTCATCCAATTTTTTGTCATATTCATGTAGCAACTGATCAATCAAATATAAATCGCAATCTTCAATTTGAGGCTTCATTGGATCGCATATGCCAAAAGTTGTTTGTAGCTTGTGACAAAGATCATCACATATATGGATGGAGAATTGATTCCACAGAGTGCATGGCTGTATGAGGGAGTATTCTATCAGAATGATGCATAATATGTAACTGGTATCCCGTATTCATAGTTGAAGCCTCCTGGAGAGGATAACCAAAGAGTCGCCAGGCAGCCTCTGTCGGTCCAATATACCTTGCATCAAGGTATTGCTTTATCTCATTGTTTTCATCTGGTCTCTCTAAAATCATAGTTATGCAATCATGACCTTTGTAAATGTACTTGTGGATATATTTGACACACCTCATTCCTGCACAGACCTCCACGTTTATATGACAGTTGAACTTTCTTGACAGGTGTGGATTGTAAGGTACAACGTCTCGATTATCTAATGTATGCTTTCTAGTGGTGTAAGACTGACCATTTCGGCGACGATGGTAAATAGGGTAACCATGTTCATCCATAGCAGTCGAATCTACAAAGGCTTTTAGATAATGGAACCAACATGCACCGTTCACCATGCAAGTTGAATGTGGGTTTCGAGAACCACACGAACCATGAACCATACAACTCTTGATTGTTTCGTAGAGAGTAGGATCAGTGGATGGATCTGGGAATTCAGCACTAACTAACTGATCCACTTGTGCAGTTGTCTGAATCTTGTCTAGACCATGAAGGAAGAATAAAGCATGCATGTGTGATAACCCTCATTTTTGAAACTCAATGGTGAATACATGAGCAATTTTTCGACAAAAAATTTGTTCACTTTTTATCTCATGCATCAAGGGCACGCCATTTTAACTCAAATACACAGGCAACTATGTCTGGATGATCCAAAGAGGTTTGATGTTCTAGTAAGCCAGTTGTTATTTCGGACCATTTTGGGTTGGCCGTCATAGTGAGAAAGATGTCAGGGTGTTGGTAGTAACTTGTAATGGCCATTGAGTCATGAGAAATCTGACTCATGTTACATGCACTCTCAGTAAAAGGCGATGGTAGAGCAAAGCGTTGTCCGATCTGATCAGGGCCCAACTCATCAACATTGTCGTCACACAAATTCGCGTAAAGCTCCCGACGCAACTTATCTTGATTGAGTTTGATGTAAGACAACCTGTTTTGCTCCGTTGATGCCCAAGCATTTACTATAAACTCTTGAAATAACTTTCCTCCTCTAAGAATTGTTGAATACTTAGTGGGACGTGGAACCATACGATAACTGTAAAATTGCATCTGTGTAATCCTTCTTACTGAAAAATTACTTTGTTCAGAGTTCCACTGCCGTAGACCAGGTTCCCAACCAAGCTCACAAGTAGGAAAAAGAAGTACATAGTGTAATGATAAATATGCTGGATGACACTCATTGATCTGGCTTAGCGCTCTATTATCTCCTCTTAGGTGCAGAACAATATCCCGCATACTACTCTCACTGCCATCACCAGGCAAAATCACAACTATTTCATCTGTGGTTGGAAGGTTGTACCGATGCCTATCAGTTGATGAGGTGTAATGAAATTGAACACGTAAATCATGATCTAAAGATTCTGACTTAGTTAGTATTTCATGTGCATGTTTGTACTTTGAAGAAAAATGATTCACTAACAACAAATAATTTTGTATAGTGTGGAGGACATCTCGACGCATGTTATTATTCTGCGCACACCGAATATTCAATGCAATGACTGGATCATATATGTACAATTGACAATAGATGGGTGCTCGACCATCCGAGGGTAACAATGACCCGGTATGGTGACGTAATTCTCTATGGATAGTGAATGATGTTGGCCCTCTTGAGTTGAGTAATCTGTCGTCAAGCTTAGCACCCAAGCTCGTGAAAGCATTGCCTGCATTGTACTCCCTAATATGCCGGCGAAATGATTTTGATTGACCATCATACAATGCACGAATAGGAGGTGGGGGTGCAATGAGTTCTGGTAACCTAATTTTGCCTTATAGACAACATGTTCCAAAACTTGGGTTGGACAATCCTGTGCGAGATAATCACTCATCCCGCCAATGTAAGGCTGAACAATAAGGACACTGAATATTCATCGGCCCGAGAAAATGACGCTCAGTATTGACAGGGACAATAACATTCAATTCGTCATTAGTAACCATACTGTCAACATCGCTAAAGGGTTCTGGTGGGGATCTACAAATAAAAATTGTACGCACACAAAGAGGAGAAGTAAGGAAATATTAGGCAGCTAATAAAGTATGTATAGGAGACGATGTGATGAGGGCATTGTCGTCAGTTTGATGAGAATGTGGTGCTACATTAGAGACAACATCATAGTAGGCATAGTCTGTCTCTAAATTCCGAGGCGAGGGTAAAGGTCACACAGGAACAGGTGAGAATAGATCAAAGTCAGTTGGAATGAAAACTACGTCAGACGCAATTGTAGGTGTTAGATAACATTCCAAATTATTTGTCCGCGCCCTTTTTTATGGAAGGTGTGCTATAGTGGCTTGGTACAATGGAGTTAGGTCTTGTAAATCATGACATAAGGGTTGTGGGGGAGTGTAAATCACCGAGATTTTCCTATGCAACTATCCAACAGGGGAAAGACAATACATTACAACCCTATTTTTCTTAAGAGCAATAGAAATACTTATCAATCCAAAGACATTAATCAGAAAACTTACCAAAGAGGCAAACATATTTTCTTTTCCATTTTCCAGGCAATTAGTGGGCATGCGACATACTTTCGACATTGAAGGTGAAGTATGATTGCTAAGAATTCGTGTTTCCCACCCAAGAACACATTCATTCTAGCGTTGCAGATAGTTAGTTTTATGTATTTTAATCCAAATACAAATGATGAGAATAGTAAATGTACCTCGACATTGCACAACTGATTAGGCGAATGTTCAGCCAATATTGTACTAAGAGATGGTTGGGAATGCGAGGGGATTGTATTGTAATCTGCAGTAACCGTGTTAGCAAGTGGAGCATGGTTGGGGAATTAGGACAGGGACTGGTGAGTTGGCGTCAAGACTGGAAAGTATTTGGGTAGAGGTGGAGTGTAATTCCCAGAACGCTCTTTTTCCTGACATGCGCGCAGCGCCAGCTTACGCCGCGAGCACATACTACTATCATTGCGATTTCGTTCACGTCAGGCACATTGGGCCTCAATTTTAGAGGAAGCGAAATTTGATGCGGTAGCCTAAGATAGGAAGTGACGTATGAAATAAGTTAAATAATTAGCGAACTAATATAATTTCAAATCTTTAATAGAAATTGCATTAATCTACCACAAGTAAATGTAGCAATTTATGAAAGAAACAAAAAAATTAAGAAAATTAACTACGAATTAATTAAATTAACTCAATTTATAATATGTAAGAATGGCTAAGGAAACCAATACATAATTTGGACAATATCTTAGCAAGTCCAAAAAGCATGACTTTTTAAAATCAAATTAATAATAAATATCGATCTCATAATAATACCACAACACAATAATTCTCCTCGATGATGGTATAGAGTCGTGTGTGCATGAGAGAGAAGTGTAAGAGTGAGAGTGAGGTGTGAAGAACTAAAAAATATCACCGACAATGTAGTGTATATCACTCTAATCGAAATACCAACACGTTAAATAGGTATTGGATATGTTGTGTTAAATAATTTTTATCAATACATAAACAACGATCAGTACAACGTACCGGTTGCGTAAACCAATTTTCTTTTCCAGTAGAACTGCTAATTTTTTCTTTCCCCTTCGTCGAACATGGAGCGACACTTAGGTTGTTCAAGTGATTCACATTTGAATTCACCTAGGAAATACAAAATAAGGCATTATGTTAGCATGTCCAAAAAGCATAACTTTTTAAAATCAAATTCATAATAAATATTGCTCTTATAATAATACCACAACACAACAATTCTCCTTGATGATGGTATGGAGTCGTGTGTGCATGAGAGAGAAGTGTAAGCATGAGAGTGGGGTGAGGAACTCAAAAATATCACCGACAATATAGTGTATATCGCTCTAACCAAAATGCCAACACGTTAGATATGTTGTGTTAATTGATTTTTATCAACACAGAAACAACGATTAGTACAACATACCAATTGAGTAAACCATTTTTCTTTTCCAATAGAACTGCCAATTTTTTCTTTCCCCTTCGTCGAAGATGGAGCAACACTTAGGTTGTTCAAGTAATTCACATTTGAATTCTCACAGGAAGTACAAAATAAGGCATTAGTCATAAAATGCAAACTAATATCAAAATGCAAACTAGTAGCGTTACCTTATCCATATGTAATTGATTAAGCGCACATTCAGACAAAACATTGACAGGTATGTTGTTACTATCACTTAGATCAACCTGTAAGAGCAGATGTAGTAAATTGAATTCTAGGCATAAGGAAATTTACAAATTGTAGGCGCAATGTAATTAATCTTTACCGCTTCAGGAAGGTTCGGATCCATCTATCAAAAATAATGATTTGAGACTTAGATACGATAGAATAATAGTTTCGACAATATCAATTGCATTAGCATATATATAGATTTAACCAATGGCATTATCATATATATAGATTTGAATTGTAGGCGTAATGAAAAAAACCATATAAAACAAGGCGGCTTCACGGAAAGCAATTGTATGTGAGTATGAGTGTGTGTGCGTGTGTTGGGGGGGTTCTGTGTGTTGTGTGTGAGAGAAAGAGACATGTGAGAGAATAAAAGGATTGGAAGAACCATAAAACACACCAAAAAATCAATAGTGATAGACAAACAATAACAAAATTGGACAATAAAAACCAATAAAAGGATTGGAAGAAACATAAAGAAAGCACACTCATATAGGTTATTTAACTATTACATACACTCTATGGATCTTATTGTGTTTAAAGCTGCTGCCTTTTATGGGGCAGGATCTAATATGAGGGCAAAGTGTCGGGCTTTGCTTGATGGATTAAAAATGATTTTGAGCAATGATTTGGAGGGTCATCAGTTTTGGATTGAGTATGACTCACAAGTGTTGGTTCATATGGTTGCATGTTCTATGAATCCCCAGGTGATAGAATGGATATGAAAGAAGTTGAGTTGGGTATACTTTCAGTTAGAGAAAAATTCATTGGATCAAGAAGGCGTAATTAATGGATCAAGAAGGCGTGAGTAATGGGTCTTGGCGTGATTAATGGATCAAGAAAAATTCATTGGATCATTATTGTCAATTTATCCATCATGTTTTACGGTTGCTTCTATCAGTCCAAGTGATAATAACTGTAGTTTCAATGCAAGACAAAAAGTACCAAGTATTTTTCTTTCTAAGGGTAATATGAGTTTATTCCGAGCATGACCCTGTAGTTAAGGCACTTTTCAACCCAAATTCACTAATTTATCACGGCAAAAATTGACATCCTAAGATTGGTAAATTAGGTAATTTTATTCCCCTTTCCGAAAGGAGTGAGATTAAACATGAGTTCCACATAAAAAGTTATAGATCAAAAAGCTATTTTCACAATTTACAATCACAAATTCATCCTTATCCAATGTCCAGTACAAAGAATATATGCAGAGTCTAACAAGTACAAAAATAGTTGTTAATGAGGCACTGAAAAATGACTATATCATAAGACTGAAAATTGTTTTTTGTTCTTTCTTATTGTAAACTTTTGCAAATTAAAAAGGCAAAAAGAACCAAAATCCTCTACAAACTGCCACTTAGTTTCAGGGAATCCAGAATCAGAGGTAACTAAAACCAAGAAGGACCAAAACCCTAACTAAAATCCCAAGATTATGCAAGATTCGCTCTTTATTATTGTAATCTTTTGCCAATTAAAAAAGAAAAATGAAAAAAAAAAATCCTCTACAAGTTGCCACTTAGAGGAAACTAAAACTCTAACTAAAATTCCAAGATTATGCAAGATTCACTCACCATTTTACCAATTTTGGGGCAAAAATTAAGCAATATTCTCACTAATTCCAAGCAAACCACAAGATATTCATTAAAAGATAGATAGAAATAAGATCCAAGTTCCCATAAAATGGATTGCAAACTTGAGACCATACCAACAAATCCTCCCCAGCCTCATTGGCATCAATAATCAATAAGAGGGGAACATAGTTAAGTTTAACAGAATTGGGTACAAAGTGAACAACTGAAATTTCATGCACACCAACTGCCATAGCTGTAGCATCCGCTAAAAAATATAGAAAATCACCATCAATCTTTAACTGGGGGGGATTAACACCCAATTCAAAACCCTAGATTAACATATTGGGTGTGCCATGATGTGTGTGTATGTGACAATGATTGGGTGCTCTGGCTGGGTGGGGATGTGTTTGTGTTTGTTCGACTATGTGTATTTTTCCCTTATTCTTTTTAGGATTGCCTACCATTCTTGATAATCCCTTTAATTCCATGAACATACCAAAACCAATAAAAAATGATCATCAAATAATAAAGGCAAGTGTATGGACATACTGGACCATTAAAAATTGACACTCATAGTAAACCAACTACTTATAATAAATTGATTGAAATCTTGCACTTTTCTCAAATTACATAAGCTAGTACAACAATGGATTTCTTTGTAAGACTCATAGGAAACCAACTATAAACAATAGAGCATGTATCGAAAAAACAGATCACTTAATAGTGAAACTCAGCTAAGAGAGAAGAGGTCATATCAAAATATGGATTTGGCCACCAAAAAAAAAGCTCATATCAAAACATGGATTTGGACACCGAAAAAACTTTATTTTAGAAGAAACCTGATTAGAAGAAAACAAGCTCTAATGAAATTTAACAATTATCATAACAAAATTGCTATTTCAACAGTAAGGTAAACAATACAATACAAAAATGCAATAACCAAAAAACATACTGCCAGAGAAGAGTAAAATTGTGAATGGAGGTTGGTTTGATTTTGAAAACGTACTGCCAGTTTTTTTCGTGCATAGGCAAGTCTAAAACAATGGAGGAATAGAACCAAGGGGTTTGATGGATGATTGAGGGTTGTGGATCACTGAGAATTCAGGGATTGAGAAGAATGCGGTAAACTATTTCAAAGAGTTGTCCAAAACAAGTTATCCTATGCAGGGAACTACCGAAACATTAGTCAATCGTGTCACACAGAAGGTTACAAATGATATGAATTTGTCTCTTCTCAAGGAGTTTCAAGCCTGTGAAATAGTTGAAGCAGTAAATCATAATCATCACACAAAAGGTTACAAATGAGATGAATTTGTCTCTTCTCAAGGAGTTTCAAGCCTGTGAAATGTAGTGCAACTTGTCCTATTCATATTCATCCAACAAAGGCACCAATACCTGACGCAATGGGTGCAATTTTCTACCAAAATTTTTGGGATACTGTGGGGGGAGATGTAGTGCAACTTGTCCTAGAATCACTGAAGTCAAGAAACAAATGGCCAAAGCTTAACTACACCCCATAGTATTCATTCAAAAATTACAAGATCCTGTTGACATAATCCAGTTCCAGCCCATTAGTTTATGCAATGTGATATACAAGATTATCTCAAAGACATTGGCCAAAACGTACTGCCAGTTTACACAGTATTTCCAGTTTACACAGTATATACAATGCCTAAAATAACGAAATTTTTGTGGGAAATGTAGAGATAGGGGAAGGAGAGGAGCAGAGAAGGGAAGAGAGATTCAGAATTTAGAACTCAAGGGTCTAAATTATGTTTTTCTTTCATTGAGCCAAAACAACAAATAGTTTGAAAGCATAAATTCAAAATCTATAAAAGCCACCAGTGTATATACAATGCGTAAAATAACGAAATGGAATAAACAGGGGAAGATAGAGAGAGAGAGAGAGAGAGAATAGACATACATTGATGGCATAGGGGGACTGGTCGATCGATGGTCCCTGGAGACACTGATAGATGGTCAATCGATGGCCACTGGAGACGCTGATGGTCGATCAATGGTCGTTGATCAATGGTGGCTGGAGACGCTGATCGATGGTCGCTGGAGATGCTGGTGGTGTCGCTGGGGCGTAACAGACACACACACACAGAGGACTAAAGGTGGGAAAAAAAAAGGAAGAAGATGAAGTGATTGAAGTTGGTTTGATTTTGAAAAATAATAATGAATGAAAAAAAGAGATGAATTTGGGCAGAAATGAAAGAGTTTGATGGATGAAATGATTTGAAATCATAGGATGTTTAAGCTGCCATGTTTTATAGATATAGTAATTATAATTCAGGCACGATAAAATATAAAATTTGAGTGTCCAAAAGATTGATCCCATTATATTAAAATTTTTCAATATGTATATACAAATTAATTAAATATTAAATAATTAACTAAAAATTAATCAAATATTAAATGATTAAATATATGATATAAATGAATGATGTGATGTTTTTAAGAGAAAAATATATAAATAATTAAATATGTAATAAAAATGAGCGATGTGATATTTTTAGGGAAAAAAATATGTAAGGGATAAAAATTCAAGTTACTATATGTTTTATTATATAGATTTACAGGAGTGCGTACAAAGTATAGGAGATTTATTTATAATATTTCAAATGTCAGTGTCATGCCCCAAATTTCACAAAAACGTGATTAAAAAAAATTAATTTGTTTATTCCAAAAACACATGTTGGTTTATTGTAAAAACATCTAAAAAAATATCTCTTTAGTTTAAATAAATCATTTTTTTAGAAAAAGTTCGGCAGAGTTTCTTTTGAAAATCGGGCATCCAGATAATTGGTGAGAGCTACCTGTGAGAGCATTAAATATAATAATTATACCTAACTACTCATTCGCATCATATCAACCATATACATTCCTTCTCATGATATCCACAAATAAATCTTTACTGTTCAGTACCAGGGTGGCAAATGGAGGCCCACGAAGTTCTCCCAAACCTAGGTTACAATCTAACTATCCAAAATTCTTCATCATGAACATAATATACAGAATATTTAAAATCTTTATAAGTAAACCATTTAAAAGGTCCCAATCTATACATATTCCCTTAAATTAACCAAGATATAAATCACTTACAAATCCTCAATAATATATATCATCGTGCATTGTTCTTTATATACTCTAACTAAATATATAAAAATCATAACAACAATCTTCTGCCTCGATACTCCCATTATACAGCCCACCAACATATGCCTATAACTGAAAATGTTAAATGATAAGGGTGAGCAACCACACGCTCAGTAGGATAATTCTTTTCTTAAGCATTTACAAAGTTTTAAATACCAACATTTCACAAACCATACGAATAAGTAATGAAAACATTCTATAATATAGTATATGAACAAGATAATAAGTAGAGTATTTATAAAAATCTCCAGACACATCATCATTAGAAATATACAATGTATAAATTAAAGGTTTATACATTTTAAGTCAATCCATCATAGTAAATATCATGCATGTCTCGCATACAAAAAATATAATCAATTACATCAGTTCATGCATGAATCATCCCTGGGGAATCCTTTGGGTCTTGCACCCTAAGGTCTCATCGCCCTTCTTTTTTTTCAAGGGGAACATGTAGGGAATAACTTGTGACGCCACATAGGCCATCACCGAAAATCACTACCATAACCAATCCCCCTTAGGACTAGTAGCCGCCTTGGCAACCCACTCAATAGGCCCCAACTGTCTACTAACCCTCTATCTATCCGTATCGAGCATACATTTTCCAAAAATCATTATTTTCTATATCCATAAATCCTTTCAAAAACTTATGTCGTAACCTTGACATTTTATCAAACATGTAGTAGGCTTAAATCTCTAAAGTTGCATTTTCAAAGCAGCATAACTATTTCTAAGAGAATAAGCCATATATATTATGCACAAAATCATAGCATATTTCAAAACCCCCAAATCATAGGTTTAATCAAATACTCACAGCTTAAATTAAACCAGAGTTTCAAACCCACAACACTAAAATCATTTTCATTTCGAAGAGAATAAGTCATATTATGTACAAGATCATAACATACTTCAAAACCCCCAAATCATAGGTTTAATCAAATACTCATAACTAACATCAAACTAGAGTTTTAAACCCACAACACTAAAATTAATTGCAATTCCAAGGGTCTGTTTAGTTAGAATGAAAAGAACGAGGGAAAGTGAAAATGATAGAAAGTAAAATAAAAGAAAAGAAAATGAAAAAAAATATATTTTCATGTATGTATTTAGCTAGTATGCAAAAATTGCGAGAAAGTTTTAAAAAAATTACAGTCTATGAAAGAAAAGAAAGTTAAAAGATTTGTTTTTAATTGTCTAAAATACCCTTAAGTATATTAAATCAATCTAAACAAGTAAAAAATATTTATTATAATTAAAGAGTCTGTTTCTTGCCTTTTTCTCTTTCTCCTCCTTCCCCTTCCATTCTCTATCAGCTGGAAAAAGGGTTGTCCCTATGTGAGTTGCCCTTGTTGATGGTTGTCTTCTAACTCTTATGACTACTCAATGCGGCTAGAATGTGGCTAGCGCCTTCCCCTCTCCTCTGGGGAAAGAAAGCAGCTGAACCCCTTACCTTGCAACTAAGCTCGGAGACCGGGATTGCCCTTGTCCCTCTCTGGTCGATTGGGAGACCTAATGCTTTGAGTGTCCTTTACTTATTCTCCGCTGGAAGTAAATCAAGGGCTTTAAGGGCGCTTTCTCATTAGTTAGGTCTGGACCTATAAAGCACAAGCCTGAGCTGGGTTGGGCCTACCTCTATCCCTAGAGGAGTCGTATGAGGCGGAAGCTCCACGTACGGTTTTGAAGCCGAGCCTTTCCAGCAATGGGGCCTAGGGACCGATATGATGATTGGTTTAAGTAGGGCGGTCGGCCTACAACGGGCACCTGTAGGGATTAGTGTGTGAGACCACGATCCACAAATTGATCAAAATTAAAGTATATGGTTAATCAAATTCATACTAAGATTTTTTAAAATTAATAATTAATAATCAATAAAATATTTTAATAAAAATAATGGTAACATTGGAAGTTAATTAAAGATCACAACTTTCTTGCATTTGTTTTTGTGATTTTTACAAGAAAACAAAGTTGGTTAGTTGTGAGAAAATCTAAGGATGGAAGAAAATTATTTTTTCCATCATTTTCTATTTCATGTTAACCAAACACACGAAAATTTTTAAAATTATCTCTTTCTTGCATTTTTTATCATTATCCCTCTAAACAAACGGATCCCAAGGGAATAAGTCATATATATTATGTACAAGATTATAACATACTTCAAAACCCCCAAATCATAGGTTTAATCAAATACTCATAACTAAAATCAAGCTAGGGTTTCAAACTCATAACACTAAAATCATTTTTATGCATGTGAGTTCACAATTCATGGTATACTCAACACTAAATCAAGGTTTATAACAAGTATTTTGCCATCAAATACATAATAAGTTTTAGCTAAAGAAAATACATGAGATGCACAATGTAAATGCAAGAGAGAGGAAAACTCCACCTAGAAATCAAGAATTTCAAGGCAAGTTCTGAGGAATTTCAAGCAAAATCCAAGCTTTAGAGACCTTCTTCTTCCCTTTTCTCTTTCCCTTTATCTTCTCCTAGGGTTCTAAGAGGTATTGGGTGAGAGTAGAATGAAAGGATGGAAGAAAAGGGGCTGAAATCTGGGTTTTAAAACCAGCAGTCCCAAAATTTATTGTTCATGGGCTGAAATTTGGATTTTTTTTTTCAAAATTACGATTTTGTCACTAAACATTCTAATTTGATCCATATCACTACCCTAAGATTTTTCAACATTTTTTAATGTTATTTTAACCTAAAAAAATTTAGTTTTATGATTTATCTCAAAACTAAAGTTAATTTACATCTGAAACAATAAAATTATTATTTTATCCCTCCGAACTGCTATATGTGTCAAATAGCTATTCCAAGTTTTTTCGGATCTCTTAGATTGAATGATAATATTATTTTAACCTAAAAATATTATATATTTACTTATTTACCCTTATTAACCTTAAACACCTCCAAAAATTAAATTTGACCTAAAAGTCAATACGTTCGAGCCTCAAAATTACGTGACTATTCCTTTAACAACAATTCGAAGTTTCTCTCATCATTTTAATCATTTTAAAAGTACTAACAAGTTAATATCATTTATGTTTACATAACACATAGGATCTCACAATCCACCCCCTTTAAAATAAGTTTCATTCTCGAAACTTAGGCTCCCTAGTCTAAGTCTCAATTGTTAACCATCAACCCAACCAAGTGAACTTCATTTACTAGCACAAGAATGTATGTCCAAGTTTCTTTTATGAATTCACCACCTTCACCACCACTTATTTATATAGGCTGATAATCAACCAATCCACCAATCTCAAACTAAGAGTATTACATTTAATTAAAATATTTCCATGTCCATTCATGCCATCACATTTCTTCACTTTAGTTTCATTATTATAATGTTGCTTCATGTCCCATGATAACTCCTCAGATTATCCCCTGTTTGCCACATCATCATAGTTATCATAAGTCCTCAAATTCACATTCTTTTTAAGCTATCAAACTTTTTCAATAACCCGTGCGACTACCAAAACTAATTTCTCATCACGATTCACCACTACGTCGCCGACTTCATTGTTTACTCTTCACCTATGGTAATTGTTTAATTCTCAATATTATAGTCATTTAAGGTACCATGACACTCTTTTCCCATGCTCCCATCCAACATGCTCACATCCATACTACTCTAGAGTGCATGGCTCAAGACACGGCATGGTTCATGACATGGCCTGACCCAAGACATACACCCAAGTTCTTAACCAAACCTACTTCATATACTTCTCATGCATGATCAAATAATATTATCAACCTTTAGAGAATTTTTGCGCACCCTCAGTATTATCGTCACAATATTTTAACATTTCAATATTATCACTAAAGAATCAAACAAGAAGTTTTGGAAAACTCTTATTTTCATTCTTGTATAATATATCCTCTATTTAAATCCACCGTGTAGCATTAAATCCTATGACAAACCTCAAGTTGTTGTGATTTGGTGAACATCACAAGATTGTCAATATTGATAATTTTCAAACTAGACACCTAGTTATCTAAGAAATTGATTTTTACTTCTCAATTGTACTTTTCACCTTCATCCATATAAACATAACCAAATGGTTAACCCCAATAATATAAATCTAGTCAAATATTTTCGCTGCACACTCTGATACTAATTATAATTTTTTAATTCACTTTTTCAATCCATTATAATCAAAACTAACAACCGATAAAAATTGTCATAGGTTATCTCTCATAAGTACAAGATGCATCTGAAACCCTTGATTAATACTTTTAGAACTATCAAAATATCTCCACATTTTTAACCAATTCGATCTACACTAAATCTTTCTTCAACTTCCCAAAAAGGTTTATCGCTAAACATTGTCTTCAAGTGTTAGGTCGTTGCCTAATGCCTATTTCAATTTAAAAATCACTATTGTCTCTCAAGAGTTAAATGTACAATGCAGTTATGTTAACAAGAAAGCGCCTCAAGTAGTAACCCGTTGCAAAATGTTATAGCTTTTTTATGTCCAAGATTACTACAACACATTTTACAAAACTCCTAATCCTCATGATTCAATCCAGCACCTTAATATTTCTTGAATTATAAAATTTAACCAATATAAAGTTATATTCTTAAGACTCCAAATAATTCTTCAATTCCACACCACTAATCACCATAACCTTAAAAATTTCTCATGATCCACGAGATGATAACCATTCACTAGATAATAGAGTAATCTCGTACTTTGATTGAAACTTAATTAACCATTCATCTGTTAATATCAAAACCACCATGTGTAATTTTCTACATCGATCTACCATATTAAATCCTTTTAACATCACAACTAACTACAAAGATTTCTTTTCAAAAATATATGATCTTCAATACCAACAATTCTCAACTCCGACCTATCAAACATAATGATGGATTGAAAAGATCTAGAGATAAACTTCCACATTTCTATAATATTTAACTTCCAAAGATATTAAAAGATCTCACACCACAATAAGAGTTTATGTTGAATATTGTTCATCATCATTGTTCTATTAGTTACTCAATATAAATGATCTCAAATTTTTGAACATCTATGCTCCACAGTCCAACAATATTGAGCCCCAAAATTTATTAAACTTTGTAGGTTTCCATGACTCAGGAGTTCAAAATTTTAGTCCATATCCTTGATCTCCATTTTCATTTAAAGTCAATGAGTACAACTTAACTATCAACCCCACACTCAACCAAGGGATTCCCAATTATCACGAGCTTTAAATGGTCTAAATGTTGTGAACTACAAACACCATAAAAAACAACCACATAATAACCAAAACAAGTTCACAGTTTGCCCTCAAGGATAACACCTTCCATGTACTTGGGAGAGTTATGGTCATATAACACTCACACATAGTCCAATCCCTCCTACCCTTTCATATAATGACTAATTTCTTCACTCCATATTTCTTTACCTTCAAAGGCTTACCATATCATTCTCAATCAAACTTCAAGCAAAGTCATGTAATATAATTCATCAATTATTGCACCACGATCTTCCAATCATATTCTTTTTGAATAATTCTTATAACCTAATTGTACAAAAAATTAAGTCATCACTTAACATTTAATTTTTACCCAAAGCAACACTAGTCAACTATCCATACTAATTCTAGACCACTATTGATAACCCCAAATAAATGGTCATAAAACAACCTTTAATCCACTCAGAAGCAAAATCACAATTTATACTCTTATCCCAAAATCGACACAAATACTTATTCATTTTACCATGCCCCTCCAAGTTATTGTATTTGAACATTATACTATTTTACAATCTGTTAGTCACCCTAATGGAAGACATATCCAACTCCAAGTTTTCACCATAAAACTAAAATTTCCAATCTTTCTGCAATTCTTAACCTCTCTATCAATTCTAATAATTTCACCAAAGCAAAATTATATAAAGGACACCATAGTTGACCTTATCTCCAAGCAACAAAATTGAATTACCACACACCCTTGACTTCACAAAGTAAAGCAACTAAGGGTCAGGCAAAATAATGAAAATTCACATAACCTAAAAAAAGTTATAACATCATAAATTATCATACCTTGAAGTCTTTTACTTTCAGACATTCTCAACCAAAATACACTAATACTCTCTATGACATCCAAAATTTATGATGCAAAAATAAATACTTTATCACCACACATGTCTTCTAACTATCTCCCATAGTAGCACACTCATTTTCCTACAACTCTCATATAAGACCTAATCCCTAAACTCTGATACCAATCTGTAACGCCCCAAATTTCACAAAAGTGTGATTAAAAAAAATTACTTTGTTTATTCCAAAAACACTTGTCAGACATCTAGAGAAGTATCTCTTTAGTTTAAATAAATTATTTTTTTTTAAGAAAGTTCGATAGAGTTTTCTTTGAAAATTGGGCATCCAGATAATTGGTGAGAGCCATCTGTGAGAGCATTAAATATAATAATTATACCTAACAACTCATTCGTATCATATCAATCATATACATCCCTTCTCATGATATCCACAAATAAAGTCATTACCGTTTAGTACCGGGGTGGCAAATGGAGGCCCACGAAGTCCTTCCAAACCCGGGTTACAATCTAATTATCCAAAATTCTTCATCATAAACATAATATACATAATATCTAAAATCTTTATAAGTAAACCATTTAAAAGGTCCCAATCTATACATATTCCCTCAAATTAACCAAGATATAAATCACTTACAAATTTTCAATAATTTACATCATTGTACATTGTTCTTTACATACTCAAACTAAATATATAAAAATCATAACAACAATCTTCTGCCTCAATAGTCCCACTATGTAGCCCACCAACATATGTCCATAACTGAAAATGTTAAATGATAGGGGCGAGCAACCAAACGCTCAGTAGAATAATCCTTTTCTCAAGCATTTACAAAGTTTTAAATGTCAACATTTCACAAACCATGCGAATAAGTAATGAAAACATTCTATAATTTAGTATACGAACAAGATAATAAGTATGGTATTTACAAAAATCTCCTGACACATCATCATTAGAAATATACAATGTATAAATTAAAGGTTTATACATTTTAAGTTAAACCATCATAGCAAATATTATGCATGTCTCGCATACAAAAAATATAATCAACCACATCGGTTCACGCACGAACCATCCCCGGAGAACCTTTTGGGTCTTGCACTCTAGCGTCTCATCGCCCTTCTTGCTTTTTAAGGGGAACATGTAGGGCACAACTTATGACGCCACATAGGCTATCACCAAAAACTACTACCATAACATATCCCCCTTAGGACTAGTAGCCATCTTGGCAACCCACTCAATGGGCCTCAATCGTCTACTAACCCTCTGTCTGTCCGTATCGAGCATACATTTTTCAAAAATCAGTATTTTCTATATCCATAAATCCTTTTGAAAACACATGTCATAAAATTGACATTTTATCAAACATGTAGTAGGCTTAAATCTCTAAAGTTGCATTTTCAAAGCAACATAACTATTTCTAAGAGAATAAGCCATATATATTATGTACAAAATCATAGCAGACTTCAAAATCCCCCAAATCATAGGTTTAATCAAATACTCATAGCTAAAATCAAACCAGAGTTCCAAACCCACAACACTAAAATTATTTCTATTTCAAAGAGAATAAGTCATATTATGTACAAGATAATAACATACTTCAAAACCTCCAAATCATAAGTTTAATCAAATACTCATAACTAACATCAAACTAGAGTTTCAAACCCACAACACTAAAATTAATTCCAATTCCAAGGGTCCATTTGGTTAGAATGAAAAGAACGAGGGAAAGTGAAAATAATAGAAAATAAAGTAAAAGAAAAGAAAATGAAAGAAAATATATTTTCATGTATGTATTTGGCTAGTATAAAAAATTGTGAGAAAGTTTTAAAAAAATTTCAATCTATTATTTGAAAGAAAATAAATTTACAAGATTTTTTTTGAATTGTCTAAATTACCCTTAAGTATGTTAAATCAATCTAAATAAGTAAAAAATATTTATTATAATTAAAATTTTAAAAATTATAAAAAATGGCTCTTAACGTAATTCTGGAACAAGCACCGGCACCAAGTTCTCAAATTAAATTATACGGTTAATCAAATTCATATTAAGATTTTTTAAAATTAATAATCAATAAAATATTTTAATAAAAATAATGGAAAATTGGAAATTAATTAAATATCACAACTTTCTTGCATTTCCTTGTGTTTTTTACCAAAAAAAAATTTTGGTTAGTTGTGAGAAAATCTAAGGATGGAAAAAAAATATTTTTTCCATCATTTTCTATTTCATGTTAACCAAACACATGAAAATTTTTAAAATTTTTTCTTTCTTTCATTTTTTATCATTATCCCCCTAAACAAACGAACTATAAGGAAATAAGTCATGTATATTATGTACAAGATTATAGCATCCTTCAAAACTCCCAAATCATAGGTTTAATCAAATACCCATAACTAAAATCAAGCTAGGGTTTCAAACTCATAACACTAAAATCATTTTTATGCATGTGAGTTCACAATTCATGGTACAATCAACACTAAATCAAGGTTTATAACAAATATTTTGTCATCAAACACATAATAAACTTTAGCTAAAGAAAATACATGAGATGCACAATGTAAATGCAAGAGAGAGAAAAATCTCACCTAGAAATCAAGAATTCTAAGCCAAAACCCAAGCTTTAGAGATTTTTTTCTTCCCTTTTTCTTCTCCTAGGGTTCTAAGAGGTATTGGTTGCGAGTGGAATGAAAGAATGGAAGAAAAGGGGCTAAAATCTGGGTTTTAAATCCAGCAATCTCGAAATTTACTGTTCGTGGGCTGAAATTTGGGTATTCTTCAAAATTACGATTTTGCCACTAAACATTCCAATTTGATCCATATGACTATCCTAAGTTTTTCGACGTTCTTGATTCATTTTTAATGTTATTTTAACCTAAAATTATTTAGTTTTATAATTTATCTCAAAACTAAAGTTAATTTACATCTGAAATACTAAAAATACTATTTCATCCCTCTGAACCGTTATATGTGCTAAACGGTTATTCCAAATTTTTTCAGACCTATCCGATTGAATGATAATATTATTTTGACCTAAAAATATTAATATATTTAATTAGTTACCCTTATCAACCTTAAACACCTCTAAAAATTAAATTTGACCCAAAAGTCAATACGTTCGAGCCTCAAAATTACGCGACTATTCCTTTAACAACGATTCAAAATTTCTCTCATCATTTTAATTATTTTAAAAATACTAGCAAATTAATATCATTTATATTTACATAACACACGAGATCTCACAGTCAGGGGGTCTTAACGATTAAATGATAAATTTTAGAAGGTCAAAGTGTATTTTTCACATGAAACCTTGGTTAAACCAACGTTTTGAAGAAAGACGTTGGTTAGACTAACGTTTATGTTACTTTTTTAAAAAATAAAAGTTTTTCTAAAACGTTGGTTGAAGTGATGTTTTTAGACAAACGTTATTCCAAATAACGTCTTTTGGTATAAAAACGTCATTTCAACTGACATTTTTAAAAGTGTCTGGATTTGAGAAATAGTTTGAAAACGGCTCTCTTTTGGATAAAATTTTTTTAAAAAAAACATGGATTAGGGTAAAAGCTCTTGATTAGAGAACGAATTCTCAAACGCCTCGTTGTATCTGAAAATCAAATCATTCGATCAATTCAACAACGGGGTGTTTAATCCAATTTTGCATAATTATACTGCTTAATTTAGGGGTTTTTTCCATTGCAAAGTTTTAGTTTTGAATTATAGTGATCTGAGAAGATTGTAAGAATTCCTGCAAGTTTTGGATCATTGGAATGGAGAGCTTAATCAACAAGATACAAAATTAGGATGCATACCCCAAGATCAATGAGGATTTCTACGATAGAACCCTCCTCCATTGTCATGCTCTTGCTTTTCATCTCCGAGCTCAGCTTGTCCACCTCTCTTTCTCTCTGATCTCTCTCTCTCTATGTATATACACTATTATATATATATGTATGTATATCCACACACACAGACCCACAAACACTTTTCTTTGTATGAAATTGGATCTGGAATATATACATGTTTTGTATGTGTTTGATTCATGCGTAACTGAACAAATTTGTGTGAAAAAACCCAAGTTTTGTAATCTGTATTTGGGAATTGAGAAAATCAGTTGCTTTGGTACCATGCAAAGGAAAGAAAATGCTCCCTAGTGTGTGTGTGATGCTAAGAGAATCATACATGAGGAAAAAAGTTGTATGTTTTTTCTAATTTTTTGTTTTAGAAATCTTTTTAAGAAGAGAAACTTCAAGTATGCATATGCTAGATGGGTTTAACCAGCTAATCTTAACTCCCTTCCTGAATCTCACATTTTTGCAATATCTAAATCTCGTGAATGAAAAATTTGAAGTCCTAGTTGGAGCATCACTAAAATACAGATGTTTGATTATTAGCAAGTGTTGCATATTGGTGTGAGAAGATTGAGATTATCTATGAAGTAAATTTAAGAAATAACGAAGAACCAATGAGGAAACAAAACATAGTCAAAGGGTACCTTGATAACATAAAGATAGGTTTTCTTGATGTGTCTCATCCTCACTCTTTTAGTAGTAATCATTTTATTAACTCAAATAAACAATTGCAATGGTTGAAATGTTAAATATGGCTCAATTAACGACGTTTCTCTAAGTACCCAAGGTTGTGGAAGGTATTTGAGTTTCATAATTTTTCAATAATCACTTAATTATCATTGTAATATTTTGACACCATAATTTTCTTCAGACTGGTATCAATGAGGGGACTGTGAATTATATATTATTGTAGTTAAAATTGAGTAGTAGAATGGTATATGAGTGAAAAAACTACCCTTTGACTGGTTCAAGAGGGCAGTCTTTTGCTGAAACTTGATGAGGAAGTAGCAACAATGTGTGGCAGTTTGTGTCTAATTTTTTATGCAATTTTTATTTTATTTTATGGGAAGCAATACTTTTATTAATATTAATAAATAAAGTAAAGATTACACATCTGAGAGTTTGTACTTGTGGCTAACAACTTAGAAGTGTACCAGAGTTAGAGTTAGTTGTTTTAGTTCTAATTCAAGACAGGACAGTATCGAACCTGTTGTATAGGGCTTTGGAAGCGAGCAACCAACCAAGTAGAAGTATATTGGAAGTTTCCAATTTGACAAAGGTAGCATTAGCTAAGTAAAAGTAAGTAAACAGATCATGTGTAGCTGCCAAACACAGGTGTAGCGATAAAGCAGTTTAGTTTACGATTCTATTCAAATAGGATATTGCATCTAAGTAAATCCCTCGTATCGGCTAGCTGTCTTATAACGGGAGGCACAATAAGTAGGTGCGAAGCCTTTAAAAGCCCAAACAAGCTTCCTTCTTTCACACCTTTTAGCCTCTGTTACAGAAGTGGAAGAATCTATTAGTAGTTTGCTCTCTTGCTAAAGTAGGTATATGTGCATTTAGATAGCCTAAGTAGATATAAGGCATCGAACTAGTGACTCCATTGTGATATTGTCTTCCCACTATAGAAGGATCAGCACATGAATCAGGGTTTCTGACTCGCGAAAATAGGCTAATGTTATGCCTAGAAGTAAGCATTGGATGAATGCCCAGACCTTGAGATTACTTACGTTCTAGTAAGAGCAGGTTTAAGCTTTATGTAGTAGCTAAGTGCAAAAAACCCAAAAAAAAGATAGTAGAGTTGCGCCTGAGGCTATTTAATATAGTATAGATGTAGAGACTACTTACATCAGGGTCCTCTTTATGTGTAAGCTACTTTAGAGAGAGGAAAACGGCCTAGCTCTTTATTGAGAGATTTCAGCACCATTGAGAATTCTTTAAATAATTAACTACAAAGTCTACAATCACTATTTCAATGATTGTAGTGTCAGTCGACATTGCCTAAGTAATGTTTGGCTCTATTTGTGCAAAAGGTGGACAAGTCATCCATCTCAATAACGTACAAAGTCAAAATAAAACCAATAAAAAACAGTAGCAATTTAAAGTCAAGCCATTTGAGACATCCCTGGCCTTCATCCAAGAAAGTTGTACTAGATTCGATATGAGGACACCCAGCTTGATGGATACAAAAAAAATGAACATTCTCAAATTCTTTTTGTCATTGAGGCCCAAAATAAAGATGTGCAATTTAAAAAAGGGAAAATTGTGAAAAGGTACACCTTTTCATACTTATTTGTGTAAAAGTACCTTAATATAAAACAGTTGTGTATAAATACCTTTATGGTTAAATGTTTAGTGAAGAGGTACACTTTTGATGAATTGTAATTTTTTCTCTTACTAAATTGCCCTTTTCCTTTATTAATTGAAGACAAATATGACAGTTATGTTAGGGATTCAATTTCCTAATTTTATGTTATATATTGTTTGAATTTTAAATTACCTATTTATATGTGATTGACCAACCGTGTATTCAAACATTCCAAACATTTTTCTGTATCATTCAAACCTCTTTCTCTGTCATTCTATCCATTCTGGAACTGGATTTTCAAACATATTTCAGTTAGTTGCAATGGAAGAAGTGCATCAAGTATGTCGTGCATACTATTTTATTTTTTATTTTTTTTTAAATCATAATGACCGATGTATGTTCCAAATAATTTTTTTCCAGAGAAGTTTGATGGAGGATACGATTATTTTGTTATGTTGTTTTGGGAATGAGTCGTCAGTTATCCAAGTTTCAAGTCTTCAATGTTTAAGAATGTGTTAACTCAAGTGTGTGATACATGGGAGTTGTTACGGGATTTGCTAGTAAAGTTGTCATATTCAGTTCCTGAACTCCCAAATTGTATTTTGAAAAATTATGAAGACCTAAAAAATATGTTTGAAATGTTACGATCTCTTAATGTCAATCATGTTCCTGTGAAGATAAATGTCAATAATGATGACTCAAATGGGGATGATCGCAATAATAAAGATGATGATTCTGATTCGGAGGATGATTTGTTGCCTTGTTATAGTCAACATAACAAGAAAGCTTTGTCAACATATGGGTGGATAAATGAAACCAATCATGAAGGACAGAAATTTGAAGGTGGTGTGTTGCAGTTTCGTAATGCTCTTTGCAAATGCTCGATTGAGTGCGGTTTCAAATTCAACAACGTTAAGAATTGTAAATATATGGTTGTGGCTGAGTGTGCGGCAAAATATTCTATGGGTTGTGAGTGGAAGGTGAATGCAAGTATTCAAAAGGTGAATGAGTTTTTCTATATCTGGAAACTTCATAATAAACACGCATGTGATGAAGCATTACGTACAACAGATAACAAAAGGATGACTTCTAATTTAATTGCAGATTTGATTGTTGATCATGTAATGGAAAAAAATGATTCTCGTCCCACTGAAGTTATTAGTGAATTTCTGTCGAATTATGGTCTTACAATTTCGTACGATCAAGCATGGATGGAAGTTGAGAAAGCTGAGAGGGAAGCTCTTTGGGAATCACTCGATGTCGTATCAACAAATACAATGGTATATTGATGCTGCAATTATAAAAAATCATGGCAACCCCATTATTCTAGATTGTGATGACGATACTAACTGATTCCAAAGATTATTCATGTCCTTCAAGGCTTCTATCGATGGATTTAATTATTGTCGTTCTTTGTTGTTCATTGATGAAACATTTTTGAAAGACAAGTATAAAGGTAACATCCTTTCGGCAACGAGAAAAAATGGCAATCAAGGTATTTTTTATAAGGGATAAAAAATTGTCATAGATGTAAATGTCACATTGTAATGTTTTTTGTGATTGATTGTTGTCAGTTGAGTTGATTATTGTTTTATTTTTATGCTGGGTTATACCCATTAGCATTTGCTCTTGTTGATTCTGAAAATGAGGCAAATTGGAATTGGTTTTTACAACAGTTGAAGCATATTGTGTACCATGGTCGTGAGATTACCTTTTGTCCGATAGGAATATGGGTCTTTTGGAGGCAATGCCAAAGGTTTTCACAAATGCTCATCATACTTTTTGCTTGCAACATCTAAGGCCAATTTAAGAGACAAATGTAGCAAGGGTTGGTTTTCCAATAAAATCAAAGAGCATATGGTATTATTGCTACGTGAGTGTGCTTATGCACTGACAGTTTCTCTATTTAATGAGAAGATTGAATCTCTCCGTTGAGAAGGTGGTGCAAATATTGACAGATTTCTGACAAATCTGCCAGTTGAACATTGGGCAAATGCTTATTTTCAAGGAAAACGATATGGTGAGATGTTTTCTAATATTGCAGAGTCTTATAATGCTTGGATTTTCAAGGCACGACATTTACCTATTACTAGTATGGTTGATACTATACAGAGTCAGATTATGGACCAGAGAGGATATACGTTGAAAGAATCTGACAGTTCGAATGGTAATATATGTCCTAATATGGACTCCATAATAAGTGCAGCATTTCATGATGGTCGATCTTGGTCAATAAGGGTATCTAGTAATGATGTGGACGAGGTGAATTCATAACCTTCGATTTTTGTTGACATTTTGAATGGCACATGCACATGTTATCAATGGAAGATTAATGGATTTCCTTGCTCGCATGTTGTTTCAACGATACACAAGAGTGGCTGGAATATACATGAATTCATTGATTATTATTTATATGTGAGCACATATAGGAATGCATATACGTACCCAATACACTTAATTCCGACTATTGGNCTTTGTTGTTCATTGATGAAACATTTTTGAAAGACAAGTATAAAGGTAACATCCTTTCGGCAACGAGAAAAAATGGCAATCAAGGTATTTTTTATAAGGGATAAAAAATTGTCATAGATGTAAATGTCACATTGTAATGTTTTTTGTGATTGATTGTTGTCAGTTGAGTTGATTATTGTTTTATTTTTATGCTGGGTTATACCCATTAGCATTTGCTCTTGTTGATTCTGAAAATGAGGCAAATTGGAATTGGTTTTTACAACAGTTGAAGCATATTGTGTACCATGGTCGTGAGATTACCTTTTGTCCGATAGGAATATGGGTCTTTTGGAGGCAATGCCAAAGGTTTTCACAAATGCTCATCATACTTTTTGCTTGCAACATCTAAGGCCAATTTAAGAGACAAATGTAGCAAGGGTTGGTTTTCCAATAAAATCAAAGAGCATATGGTATTATTGCTACGTGAGTGTGCTTATGCACTGACAGTTTCTCTATTTAATGAGAAGATTGAATCTCTCCGTTGAGAAGGTGGTGCAAATATTGACAGATTTCTGACAAATCTGCCAGTTGAACATTGGGCAAATGCTTATTTTCAAGGAAAACGATATGGTGAGATGTTTTCTAATATTGCAGAGTCTTATAATGCTTGGATTTTCAAGGCACGACATTTACCTATTACTAGTATGGTTGATACTATACAGAGTCAGATTATGGACCAGAGAGGATATACGTTGAAAGAATCTGACAGTTCGAATGGTAATATATGTCCTAATATGGACTCCATAATAAGTGCAGCATTTCATGATGGTCGATCTTGGTCAATAAGGGTATCTAGTAATGATGTGGACGAGGTGAATTCATAACCTTCGATTTTTGTTGACATTTTGAATGGCACATGCACATGTTATCAATGGAAGATTAATGGATTTCCTTGCTCGCATGTTGTTTCAACGATACACAAGAGTGGCTGGAATATACATGAATTCATTGATTATTATTTATATGTGAGCACATATAGGAATGCATATACGTACCCAATACACTTAATTCCGACTATTGGTCGTCCAAATTTTTTGCTACAACCAGTGCATATATTGCCACCATCGTCTAAGCCTCAACCTGGACATCTGAAGAAACGAAGAATTAGATAAAGAGGTGAACTCATTTGGAAAATTTGTTGTGTTCGTTGTGGGCGTTTGGGTAGCCACATAAAGAAGACCTGTAATGCACCGTTGTGATTCCCATTTTTTGTTTAACATTTTTGGTTAAATGTTTTTAATGACAATGACATTGGTGTTATTTTATGTTTATTTTTCATTGAATACATAATTAATTAATAATTTGGTTATCAGTTGGAGTTTGTTAGAGATTGAGTGTGTTGGAGTAGGTTCAAATTCATCATGTTTTTTTCCATGTGGAATACCCTTCACATATTAAACCATGAATGTATTGTTTTTTCCCAGTTGTACATGTGCATTTTTCATAGTGCTACCAACCCCTATCCTAGACATAACAACCAGTGTCACAGTCGGTCCATGAAGTGTCTCTATAATAGCATCAAATGTCATACATACTGATGCAACCAACACTCCAAAAGGAAGCATACAATTACACATTTATACGAACAAATGTCATAGTGATACAACCAAATGCCACACTGTTACATACCAATGGTACACTGTTACCAGCCAATGACTCCCTTCTAGCAGCCAATGTTATCATACTATAAACCAAAATGTCACAGTGGTACTATCATTTCTGACAATGATAACACCAATGACACACTGTTACAATTCAAAATTCACACTATTACAAGCCAAAATTCACACTGCTACCAGCGATACAACCAAATGTCACACTGATATCAACATAAACGTCACATTGCTGCTTATGGGAAAAATGTCTAAATCCTGCTAACAAAAATGGCACACTGATATCATTCAAGTACCCAATGTCACACTGTAACAATCAACATTCCTAAATTCTCACATTCCCAATGTAACATTGTTACATTAAAATGTCACACTGTTATAATCGAAAGTCATGTAAGTACTAGCTAAAGTTACATAAGTACCATCCACATTCACATAGGCACAATCCACCTATATTTGCCTTTCAATGCTTGTCTCACTTTGAAATCGTCTTCTGTCCAAGAATTTTGATGATTCAGAAACATATAGAGAATTTCACTTCGAAATTCTTTTATTTGTCTTTGTGTCAACTTCTCTTCTACTTCCTCTCCTATTGCCAATTTTTTCATAATGTAACAAACGTACAAACCACAGTCGACCCTGAAATATGGTTTACGTTAGATTCATTAGAATATATGTTCAGTTACGCAGTTATTAAAAAATGATACTTACATGTTTAATTTCTATTGTGGACTCTTCTCACATGATATCATCGGTCGTACTATGTCTTGCATTTCGAGAATATTGCCACTATTTGACATCAAATCTTTAATCTTGTCTTCTACATAATTCTTCTATTATTTCATCAAATTAATCAGTTATGAACATGTTGAAAAATATATGTTAAGTTCGATTGAGTTTGGAAAGTGTGTATACCAAAATGACAGCATCTTGGAAGTATGGGTCCCTACCACCCTGTCTTTGGACATAACGAATTGTAGTGTATCCAAACCCCTTCATCAGTGTCTAGCACAAGCAGGGTCCAATGGTATGGAACAACTTTATCCCTATGACCATTTGAGTTCATTGGGAAGACAGTGTAACATGCCTTAGCACCAGGCAATAGATGCTTGTCAATTTTTTCTTTTCTAGCTTTTTCCTTCTTTGGGGAACGTACAAGTGTCTACACATTAACACTCATATGAATAACATATGACCATGGTTATCAATAATGTAGATAGTTATATGAAATGATTTTTACCCAACATAGGCTATCAATGAAGATATACCGCGTGCTGAAAGTGGATGATTCATTGCATTTGTTAAAATCTAACATCATATCTCCCCATGTGTCTATTACCTGTTTTAACACATTTATTTATTTATAACAATGAACAAACATAATCGTTCATTAATTGAATTTTTAAAACATTGTATACGTACGGTGTTGTATAATTCAAGTCCCCCCATAAGCTTTAGTGCATCTTCAACATCAATGTAACTTCCATACCCAATTACAGACCATATTTTTGCCTTGCAATACATTGCCATTACAATTGTATAACATTAAAATATAGGTATCCACGTATATGTATTACATCAAACATATGATACTTGTGTGTAACCTTCCACCTCATAAATTTGTTTTAACTTGCCAAAGTCAGCTGGAGTCAGATAGTTGCACGTCTTCCACAATTTTTTAGTGTTCCTTTCATACATTCCTTTCATTGTGTTTGATTTTTCACATATTTGATCAACATCAATAATATCTTCTTCTTCTTCTTGATCACTTATCTTGCTGGTCCCATCGTTTTTCAATGTCACATTCCTTTTTTTCCCCATTTTCTTCCCACTATATTCAAAATCTTCTTTTCTTTGCCTTTTTCTTTCTTTTCTTTTGATCTTCTTAATCATGGATGATGTCCTTTTTTTTGGCGTCTATTGATGGGTTGGAATTGTGGTTGGGATGAAAGTTTGTTGGTATTTCTGCGTAATGGCATGGACTAACATCTCGTTGACTTGTTCAACCAAAGCAACATTTTTAGCTTCAAGTTGTTAAATTTTATCCTTTGTTGCTTGCATGTCAGCCTGGAAAGTTTCTCTCTCTTTGTTCATGTTGATTATCATGTTGTCCATATTCATTGTCAGTGTTTCATTCTCTATTTCAAGCTTCAAGATCTCTTGCTTGTATTCATCATATGTCTTCTTTGGATCACACACTTCCTCACCATTCATGTGTTCTGACTCATAAACAGTAACATCAAGGAGAGTTTTGAATGGTTGTCCTTCATTTCTATTACCATCATTTGTATCCAAGATATCATCATCGTCTATCAGCAAGTCGTCCTCCTACTACGGACTGCTTTCACGAATATCATGTTTTTGCTCATGTGTTCCTTTTTTCGGATGGATTTTGTCCTTTTCAACACTATCCGATCTGTCCTTTCTATGTGGAACACAAACTGTTTCAACTTTGTTATCTCTCTTTTTCATATTATGTTTAAGCAATTTCTTTTCCTCCTTGGTCTTTTTCAACTTCTGACAGATAACCTGGAAACAAACGGATGTTGTCATTTTTTTTAATTTTTTTTTTAGAAGATCAATTTTGCTAATATTTGAACAAATTTCACAACATCCATGTTATTGTTACATGTTTGTCACAAGTAGGTTGTTTCAAAAGTTCAGACAATGTGTAAATTACAATAAATATTTAAAACTAAAATATAAACTTACATCTTCTGCCCCAAGATTCTGCAGCTTCTTTTGCTTCATAGCCTTTTAAAGACTTTGTAAATTCCATTTCAGGAATCTTGGAAATACGTTTGCCATCTTAGGGGTTATCAATGTTGTGTGTTCACAAAACCAAAACTGTATGTTTTTCATATATTGTCAATTTAATTTTGAAAATCATAAAATTTATACCTACTGCAACATAGAAAGTTATAAAATGTACATACAAAATACTAACCTGCATCAATAAAACGCAACTTGTGATTGTTGTAGGGGTATCCACCTTTTTCCTCAATGATTTGCAAATTGAATTGCACAACACCAATCATACTTCTAATCTCATCTAAGTTCTCTACATATGAAACATATCCCCACCGAAGCGTGTTTCCTGTGTTAGTGAAGAAAAGGGATACTAGTAGCAGAAGACAAAACAATCTTGCAACGTTATCAAAATCTGTTTTAGATGTACAAACCACAGCAGGTCTCAGTTTACTCTTTATCAATGTTGCATTCAATCTTTTGTCTTTTCTAAACCAACGTTTGATAAATGATGTTTTTTTTTTACCATGGTTGGTTGACTTCATCTGCACATGTCCATCCTGTATTCCAAAAATTAGTTTAATATCACTCCTCCGCAATCTCAGTTCTTCCCCTCCAATTTGAAATTTAGAGGTTTGTTCATTGAAGCATAAAATCAATTTGAAATTGGGCCACTTGTGTTTGTTTACCTATGGCCAGCGCAGTAGTAAATTTGCAGATTTGATTGTTGCTTGGTTATGAATTCTACATATAACGTTATTTTTTATTGTCCACTTTTAGCTTCTGGTGTGTTATATGTGTTCTCTTTTTGGTTTGATTCTTAAGCCTCCTTCGATAATTAAGAGTGTGTGCTCCCAATGTTTTGCCCATATAGTTTATTCCTATGTATTTACACTATTCTGCATTCTTGCAAGATTATATCTCCATGTTGTAACTGAGACAAAGGTAGTGGTAGATACTTCAAGAGGAGAAACACTACGTATCAATGTAGTGACATTAGTCCTTTTCTCTCTCTCCCAGACACACACACTACGAAGCATAGATACAAATATGGGTACGATATATATGGGTATGGTGATACGTCAATAGGATACGTATATGGTTAGGATACGTTTATAACAAAATATATTTCAGATTTTTATTATTATCTACCACCTTAATAATTATATATTTTGGTAATTCTTTAACATAATAAAGAAAATTAACAATTTTTTTCTAGTTTTAAAAAGTATATATTATATCATTATGGTATCTTCACAAAATGAATTGACTAATTAAAGGAATCAAATATAATATGTAATTAGTTGGTTTGTTTAGAAGTATTTATAGCTAAGATTATAATGTAATAAATTTATTTTATGCTCTTTTGACATGTAATCGTAGATAATATTTAAAAAAATACTCATAGTGTCTTCAAAATACTCACGTGTCTTCACTTATCTCTCTTAGACTTTATTGTACACGAGAATATTGTACATTGACTATGTGACCTGAAATCATAACTGACCGACCTTAACCAAATTCCTATATCAATAATTGGGATTTGAGGAATGACTAAGTGGGTTTTCTGTAATGGTAGCTTAGCTTCTATTTTTGCTGCTGAGCTCTAAGGAAATGTTCCCAAAAACATGCGGGCCAAAGGAAAAAAAAAGAGCTAAAGGTAGGTTAATTGCAATGTAGATCATAAAGTTTCTTTGAGTGCGACTACTGTGATTCAACTATGAATAATAGAGACATGTAGGGTTGGGAGAAGATGGTTGATAGTGGAGAAGTTGAGCTTTAAAGAAGAGTTTCATATGTAAAAGGTGGCTTGATGATGAAGTGAACCCAAAAGATTCCTCTCTATCATGTAAATATGTAATGAGTGGGAGCATTCTATCTACATGTATTCCTCTCCCCCCCCCCCCCCCCCCACAA
>CAUOFW020002502.1:1521156-1560959 GCA_963454935.2 Ilex paraguariensis | reverse complement strand
TTCCCCCCCCCCCCCCCCCAACAAAACAAAAAACCCAAACCAAAACCCAAAAACAGGATAGAAAAAAGAAAAATATGTGTGTATCCTCCTCACCTATAATTGTTTTTTTATAGGGTGTGTCAGCTACTCTCTTGAGTTCAACAACTAGCCACTGTAACTTGAAATAAGTTAGAGTATGTCCCTGTAGTTTGAGTTGATAGATTTTTTTAACTTCCAACTCATCTAAAAATTTAAGATTAGGTGTGGGCTAGATTTTGAAACCAGAATGTGGAAGTCTTTTAATTACCATGGTGCAACGAGTACACATGTGAAGTTGCAAGAAAATTAGTGGATGCAGGTAGATATCAGTAAGAAATAATGCTACTTCAATTGAATTTTTTGAGTTAACTAATCGTAATTTTCGGATTGGAAGCAAGTCCTAATATTAGATTAAATGCAATGTCGATTTAACTAACGTAATAAATTAGTTCCACGTAATATTACTGACTTATAAATAAATAGAGTTTTCACTCAATATATATGTCTACCATGCATTGCTTTATATAAACCATTGAAGATGGAAAAATAGTATAAGGTTAATTTGAGGTAGAGAAGAGCTAGGTTGGTTTGTTGAGATTAAAAAAGAACTCCCACTTCTTTTTACAACCATTGATAGTGACTATAAGATAATATGATGGATTGTCAATTCAAGGTTGGATTGTTGTGTAGACTATAAACATCTTAGGCCAGTGACCAAAAGATGGAGTATAAAAGAAATTATCCTTCATAATGCAATGATTTTGGAGTGTTGTGTTAAATTAATTCAATCATTTTTATCTTTTATTCGTATTATATGTTAAATGGATCTTGATTCATATTTATAATACTGTCTTCCCATGTTGCCCTTTCAGTTGTGCTTCCTTCAAGAAACAATATCAATAAATCTTAATCAATATCCCAATCAGCTTGCTATTAAAAGAAACAGTAAGTTGAAATAGTGAAACACAAAAAATACACGAGATTACATAATTCGTTTCAAAAGTTTATGTCCGACCAACGAAACACAGTGATAAAAATTCTCTATGGTCAATCATAATTACAAAGAGTTACAAAGACGAAATGAAAATATGCATCTGTTTTATATATGTGAATATATACTATTATTTATTAATAATGATAAATTATATAACTAATTATTTATTGGTGGTTTAAGTAACTCTTGAAAACAAGAGTTACAACCTTTTAAATAAATGTATCTATTGACATTTAAATGAAAAGTTACTACTCTTGTAATAAGGTGTATGGAACACTATAAATATAGGGTTCCTATTCATTGGCTAGAAGATGAAGTTGGTTGTTAATTTCTTATCTCTATTATCATATTTTTTTGAGATTAATTTTCAGAGTTTCATTCGGCTTGAGTTCTAGTTCCAAAACTACTAAAAAATACAGTCTTTGATAGTTTTAAATGTTAGACATTGTATCCTGGGGATAGAATTTCCATAGGTCCATCTATATTATAGTGACGAAATTATTATCTCGAAGATAGTAAGTGTCGCATCTTTTTCCTATCTTTCTTATTTGATTTTGTCTTCTATTTTGATTTCTTGTACCACCGATCTATATACAGCAACACCATCCTAAAAACCCTAGTTGCCCTATTCAACATAACTCGAATCAATATAAAACAATCACTACAAGAAAATTCATTTTTACGATGATTTAGTATACTATCTGCGATAAAAAAATATTGGTCATAAAAAATTACAATTTCTTGCAACTTCTCATGCCAAAAAAAATGGGAGGGAATCCCCATTTTGTGACTCACTGGGAAAAACGTCGCAAGCATAGAGTATAATTTGTGCAACGTTTTTTAATTCACCGTAAAAAATGATTTTTCCTGTAATGAACTATGAGATTCCTTGACAAATTAAAAGTCTCATAGCAATCAACTTGGCCGTCTTGCTATGAGCCCACAAATAATGTGTCATAACTAATGTGATGATATGTTCTAGACTTTAAGTTGAACAAGTGTTTCAATTTCTAGGATTAATTGGTACTAATGATTGCTCCTCTAATGATATAACATTTAATATCTCATATTGTTTTTAGGACAAGATGATTATACAAGAATTACTACATACTTTGATATTGTGTTTCAAACTTTTGTAAGAAATTACAATCAACCGATTAATTATATAGGTTACAGTTGATTGTCACTTTGTTTAATACTTTGATATCATCTCTAACTGATTCTAGTTATCCTTTTTGATTGATATTAATGGAACTTTATACGCCCATTTACCCATTGGAAAGTGAACAATGAGCCTAGCCCTTCGATTTGATTTTCCATTTGAAGAATTATTGGTAATGGTGATAGAAGGAATAAGGTGGACATCAGAAAATATATTTGAAGAATAGTCAAATTTATATATCTCTACACATATAAAAAAATTTCAAAATTTTTTTGAGGTAGCCTTACTGCCTCCGCCCATGACTAGACCTATCAACAGATCGGGTTTGGATTAGATTCTGATTGATCCGAATCTGAATTCGAATCTATTTTCAAAATTCCGATCTGATAATCTTTTTATTTTCATAGTTCATATCCAAATTCATTAACAATCCAAAATCCGATTGAATACCTTAATTAACTAAATTTTAATAAATTATACCTAAATTTTTTTAAATAATCACTTAAATTTTTTAATATTTATATAAATTTTTTAGATCGGATCAAATATAAGTATACCTAAACCCAAATTCGTGACATATAAAATATCAAATTTAAGTTCAAATTATCAACAAAAAAATATTAATTCATATCCGACTAATCGAATTTAGATTAGAATTTTATCCATTTGCATGGCATGTCTAACCATGACAAGTGATTAATAATCCGCCAATCGTTATAGGTGCCTTTAAAAAGGAAGAATAATTCTTTTTAGGGTTAATTATAAATTGTATCTTAAAAGATTAATTGAATCTTAATTTGTACCTTTAAATATCAAAAATTTTAATTTGTACCCTCAAAGATATAAATTTGTATCAATATGTACTTGAAACTAACAGGCGTCCGTTTGCTGGCTAAAACTAAATGGATAATTTATACTTAGATCCCTTTATGTTTGTCACTTAATCATTTAGACCCCCTCACATTTAGAATATTACTTCTACACCTTTTAACATTTGTGTACGTGTAACACATAATTCTTTGTCATTGATATCTATTAATATAAATGTTAAAAAATATAATTTTATCCTAATAAAAAATTATTATTTCATACTACCCTTTATTTTGTAGGTCCGTTATATTCTAAAGTTTAAAATCAAGCTTATCATTTAAATGTCCAATGTAATGTAGGTATTTATATAATATTCTTTATATCTAATTCAATACATCACTTAAACAGAATTATTTGAATGCCAAATTGGGAGAACATTTTTAGTCATATTGGATTATTTAGTTATATTTGGATTCTCAAGGGATATTTCAAATGTGAGGGGTCTAGGTAATTAAGTGACAAACATAAGGAGGTATATGTGTAATTTATTTATTTAATTTTAGACCGCAAATTGACGACTGTTAGTTTGAGGTGCGCATTGATATAAATTTCTATTTTTGAGAGTATAAATTGAGATTTTTTATCTTTGAGGGTGTAAATTAAAATTCGAATGATCTTTCGAAATGTAATTTGAGATTAACCCTTTTTTTATTCAATCAGTAGATTTATGTTTTCCTTCTTCATCATGAGATTTCACAAGCTTAATCAAAGAAACAGCATCGATATATTTTGACTCGTTTTTATAGTTTACACTTGCATGATGAGTTGTATCCTAACTTAGGCAGTTCAAGGAAGAATAAAGGTATCAAGAAAAGAGATTTTTCAAGGATCTAAAAGCCAAAATCTTTTATATACCAAAATAAAATAAAAAGAAAGTATTTTCAAAACTAAAAGAATAAAGCTAAATTTGATTTGGATGTGAAATAATTAGGGTTGTCAAAATATTATATAATCTATAAACATAACACAAAATTAGAGGATTTGAATATTTCTTAAGCCACATGTTTCGTAAACGAGTGACCCGATGACCCAATTAATAAATTAATTGGATATGAGTAAATCTATACAAATTCAAAAACCCACTAAAACCCGCTACAAATTCACCTCAACTTATAGGATTGACAAGTTTAGAAATAACAAAAGGTCTTGCCTCAGGGCCGAAGGTTAATGGACTAAAAAAATTGTGAAAATTGGGGTTGAGTCCTCTAAAATGAACTTATAATAACTTGACGAGTCCGTCAAGTAAACTTACGTGGTGATAAATTCATTTTTTATCTTACTAATAAATACTTAAATTCACTATTTTTTTTTTAATTCTAAAAATATCCTTAACAGTATTGATGATGCACAAAATAGTTTTGCACACCACCTATCAAGTGTGAATAATAAATGCAAGAAATAATATAAGGAGATGGAGAGACACAAGCAATTTATAATGGTTCGGTCAACTCGACCTACGTCCACTCTTGGATGGCTCTGGTCATCGGATACTTTATTAACTCAAGGGTGTGGGGAACAGAGAATACAAGTTTTGAGGGAGAGGAGAGAGTTGTGCTCAGGTAAAAAGTGTGATGCCCCCCAAGTGTTGGTGGGGCATGCAATTTATAGTGGCTCCCTAACAGGTTGGGGTTATTTTTCAGTAAGTAAGCAACCATTTCGATGGAGCTCATGACTTCTTCTCAACGAGCGAGGTGGTTGAGGAGCTCTCCATGAGATGCAGTCAAAGATAAGGTGAGGGTGGACCGTTTCCTTCTGCGGTGCAGGTAAGGCCCCCATGCTCTCCCTCTTGATGACGTGGCTAAGCAGAGAGTCTGACTGGTCTTTGACTATGTTGGGCTTGGTGGATCTTTAATGAGGTTGAGCTCCTCAATTGAAATTTGGACTTTCCACATAGATTGGGTCATTTGGGTTTAACCCATCATTTGCCCCCCTCAATGCCCCGTGTTCAAAGAAACTTGGAGAAGGGTGCATTAGTTTGCTCCTTGAGTTATAAGTGGTGGAGACTTCCTCTGCTAGATGACTCCTTCCCTCCACAATGCCTTTTTGCTTTGCATGCCTAAAGTTTTTTCCACTTTTGCTAGGATTTTTAGAAGAGCCCATAACTTTCAATTTGGGTTTTTTCCTCTTTAAAAACCCTAAGCTATAAATATGACCTTCTTCTTCATTCTACCCATTTCATTCACTTTGAGATTGAGCACCCATCTCTTGAAAACCTTGAGAGCCCATTCTTGTGAGCTAAGTTCTTTCCATTCCATTGAGACTTGGGAGAAGGGAGGCAAGGCTTGAAATCTTTTAAGATCATTTTGTTGGTATTCTTGGGTAGATTAAATGGGTATTGGAGCTTTGAAGGAGGTGGAATAAAAAAGCTACATTAGTGCCATGAGGAATGACGAAATTGGGGCTGAAAAAAGTCATCTTAGAGCCTTTGGAGTTGAAAGGGTTGAAGGAGGAGGAGGAAGAGGAGGAGGAAAATCCTCGTTGGCTGCCACTGCTGTGCGCGTGCACCAGCAACCCGCGCAGGCACTGGTCTGGGAGCCTCATGTGTGGTTTTTGGTGATTTTGGCAAGGCCTCCAACCCGGGTAGACATGCAAGAAAAAGGGTGGACATCATAGGCGAGATGGGCAGCGAATTGGGGGCTATCCTGGACAGTTCTGGTGCATGAGGCAACTGCCTGGGCACTGATTCTGCTGTCCTGGACAGCTTAGGCACGCTAGCACTACTATCCTAGGCAGTTCAGGTGCGTTGGGCAGTAGCCTAGGCGCTGATCGGTCAGGGACCCCTCCAAGCGTTGGGCCAGACACTGTAGGTGACAAGGAAGCTTTGGGTGCTGCTTTTGATAATCAGGACCTGGTTGTGACTCCTCTAATTCAAGCTCCTCAAGACTTCCCAAATGGTGGCTTAGACTACTCCCTACGGCCCCGAAAGAAGAAGCGCAAAGGCAAGGTGGGACTCGATGATGATGGGTCTAAGGTAAGTATCCTTTCCAGTCTGTTCCATTTGGGAAGATATCTTAAGGCTTGTTTATGCTTATCGCATTCCTCCGACTGTGCTGTGCCGTTGGGCTGAGTTAGGCGAGCTTGCTTGCGACGACTCTTCTGGTAATATTGTTGTTTACGAGGAGATGCTTGAGGCTGGGCTAAGATTCCCCATGTCCTCTCCCATTTGTCGTATTTTGCATTACTTTTCCTTGACTCTGGGGCGATTAGCGCCTAATGGTCAGAGAGTTCTACTAGGCTTTCTTACATTATGGAGGAAAGTGCACCATGAAGATGTTTCTCCTGTGAAGTTCCACGCAGCATACAATTTGAGCGAAACTCCTACACCAAATAGGGGGTGGTACTACTTTACCACAAGAATTGGTACAGTGCTCACGGGTCTGCGCTCCAATTGTCATGGCTGAAAATCTTACTTCTTCTTTGTTGGTGGAGAGTGGGTTGTAGAAGCCGACAGAGCTTTGGTGTCAATACGGTGGGGTGCTGCCAAAAAACCCAGTACGTTGCACATTTGATTCTTTTTTTTTTTTGTGTATATGTGTTCACCATTCCCTTGCAGACACACGAGTGCTTTCTCAAGACTAGGAGTGGAAGTTAGAGGCCGTCAAGGCTTGCCCTTACAAAGATTTGGGAGCTCTTCTGCCCAAGGATACTAGGGTCGTTGCTCCCTCCCTGAAATCTGGTGGTTCCTCTTCAAAGAAAAAGGGTGAGTTGGTTTCCTCCTTTAATTTTCTCTTCCCTTTGGTATTTTTCACCTCCCTGACACTTTATTGTTTTCGCAGCAAGTAAAAGTAGGGATGACAGTGGACCGGAGAAAAACGGGGATTCGTCCAAACCTGCCCTGTTTGGACCAGGGATGGACTATACGTATTGGACGGTGGACGTATACGAGAATACCCGTATAAACCCGTGCGAGAATGAAGGTGGGGATGGACTTACCCTTATCCCCGCCCCACCTCGCCCCGTCCTCGTTACCCTTTTAATATATATATATATGCCCAGTCAAAAAACCCAATACTTAACTTCTCTTCTTCTCTTTTCCTATCAGCGATTGAGTGCCGCCCCCCTCTCAGGACACACGTGAACATCGAGACTAGCTTAGTTCTTCAAAATCCCAAGCCGTGACTATTAGCGCAACCCCCCTTTCTCTCTGCTACTCTCAGTCTCCATCAATCGATCTCAGAGATCTTCCTGAAGGTTTTAGCAGCTTATCGAGTTTGAGATCTTGAGGTGCTTGAGTTTCATGGAAATCTTTTGACTAGCCAAATTCCAGATAATCTTTCACATCTTTCATAGGCACAAGCATCGCAGGTTATCTCTCTCTCCTCACAGGTTTAGGCATGGCTGGCTTATAAGAAAAAAGAATGAAAGCAATAAGAAAAAGAAAATCCTTTTGCTAGAAATATGTTGATTGAGTTTGTATTTCCTACCAAACAGCTTGTTAATCCTGTAATTAATACCATATTCAAATACTCTTACTCAACAATCTAAAATATAATGAAAGTTTTCTCCTTGTAATGTTTTTAAATTGCACATTTTAATGAAGGTTTAATGTCATCCATGTGCAGTTTGAATTGCACAGATTTCCTTCGTTATGTAGTTATTATCCTTGATGTAATTTTATATATTTTCATAAAAGAAATAACTATGTTTCGCTTTAATTATTCTTAACCTTTATTTTGCTTGACTTTATCATCCTATTGTATTCGAGAAACTTCTCAGAACTGTTGTTTGCCATACTTCTGTTGACAGGTTATTCCTTTTTCAAGGGGAAGTGCATGGGAGCAACCTCCTCCAGATTTAGCATCTTACTTGTATAAGAATCGAATTGTCTACTTGGGAATGTCTCTAGTTCCATCGGTCACAGAGTTGATACTAGCAGAATTTCTTTATCTTCAATATGAGGATGAAGAAAAACCAATTTACCTCTACGTAAATTCCACAGGGACAACTAAGGTTAACTATATTGCTTTATTTCATAAGGCTTCATGAATTTTACCTGTATTTTTAAATGTATGACTGAGACTTTTGGGTAATTCCTAACCTCTATGTAGAGACATCGGAATTCAAAGTTTGGTGCCATCACCTTAGAATGGCTTAGGGATGTTTACCTTTTCCATGTTTGGTACTCCAATTATTATTTATTCCTTTCAAGGATTCTGCTTTTTTGAAGCTATCAATAGATGGATAGCGTTAGTGGTGTAGATGATAAACAACATTCAGATAATTTCCTCTCTTTTATATTACTCTCCATTTGGACTTCGTATTGGCACCAGAAGTGGAAACATTTGTTGGATATGCACGTTGAAAATTTTGTGTTGTGAAAAAGGAGATATAAACTTCAAAAATTTGTGGAAGTGACATCAGTAATCTGGAGTTCAAAAATCTGTGTTTCTCTTATGATGTGATTATGGGCTTGGGCTTGGGCTTGGACTTGGACGGATACGGGTGAAGTGGGGACGGGGGCGGGGATTAAAAAATTCCCCGCGGACGGGGATGGGGATAAAAAAAATACCTCTTAACGAGGGTGGACCGGGGATGGAAGAAGATTTTTTAAGCGGGTACGAGGATGGAGACTATACCCCCCGCCTCCACTTCAGTCCATTGATATCCCTAAGTAAAAGAGTGGTAGTGTCTCGCTATTCTAGCAGGAGCCCTCCTTCTTCCAAGGTGGCGAGGACGGGTGATGCCCCCCAAATGACTCCTACGGTGGTACCTCTTCAGCCAGTGACTTCTTCAGTTGCTACTCTAGAGTCTTCCTTGCCGAGCACACCTTCTGCTCCTCCTTTGTCCCCTCCTCATGCGGGAACCTCCGCTAGAGGACCGACTTGACTTGGTCCCATGATGGAAAGACCGCCAATCATCAAAGAAAGGCTTGGAAGGTTTGTGTTTGCACCCAAAGTTTGTCAGCTTAGTACTTCTGGCACTGAGAGGGTTGTCAACACATACTTGGAAGGCCTGGCTCAGGTAAGGGTCTGCTATTTCCTTTTCTCCACTTCCTTCTTACGTCTTTTGTCACCTTTTCACCTTTTACCTTTTTTAGGTTTCAACTTCATCCATCTGCTTGATTTCAAAGGCCTATAATCATGATAATTTGAAGTTGGATTTTAACGTCATGCAAAGGGAGCTTCTTATTGCTCAGGGGAGGATTACCGAGTTTAAGGTAGCTAGTAGTACTTTCTCGGGATGAGCTTGTGGCAGTTCATGAGATGGCATCCAAGCTTGAGTCTGAGCTTTTGGGGATCTGTGAGAGGTACGCTCTCAGAAAGGGTAAGCTTATTGAGGCCTGTGAATGGGCTACTAAGCTTGAGGCTGAGCTTCTGGCGATCCACGAGAGGAACGCGCTCAGGGAGGCTGGGCTTGCAGAGGCCCATGAGAGGGCTATGCTCAGAGAGGCTGCTGCGGAAGCAGAGTTGAAGGTTGCTCAGGAGAGAGCTTCCCGTGTTGAGGAAGATGTGGAGAATGGCATCGCAGATAATTTCATTGATGGTTTCGAGGAGCTCCGAGGGGAAGATCTTTGCTGCTTTCTCTGACATTGACTTCTCAGGTTTCGTGCCTACTGATGATAGTGAGGGGGCTTCTGATAATGCTGAGGATGATGAGGAAGAGGTGGAGGACGACCGTGAGAGCAATTAGAGTGTTTCAGAAATTTGATTTTTTTTTTTAAGAAAGGCAGTTTATAGCCTCACTTTTGTACTGGTACTCCTTTGAAATAAAAAGCAAAAGATTTTTTAGAGTAAAACATAGAAAATTTTATTGATCTATTGCTTATATAAAGCAACATTGTGTAATAATTCCCAAAAAGTACATTGAATATTGGGCAATAACCCCAAAAAATAAAATCAAGTCCCAACTTTCACTACTTTGATGCTCTCAAGGTGTCATTGGTAATATCTTTTCAAGTGATTTCCATTCCATCGATGAAGTAAGACATTCCCCTCAGAATTCTAGATCCTATAGGTGCCTGGCNAGTACATTGAATATTGGGTAGTAACCCTAAAAAATAAAATCAAGTCCCAACTTTCACTACTTTGATGCTCTCAAGGTGTCATTGGTAATACCTCTTCAAGTACTCCGCATTCCATGGATGGAGTAAGACTTTCCCCTCAGAATTCTAGATCCTGTAGGTGCCCGGCCTCACCACCTCTGTTACGAGGTAGGGTCCTTTCTAATTTGGTCTCAGCTTTCCTTCGCGTGCAATCTTTGTGGCGAGAATAACTTTCTTGAAGACCAAGTCTCCTGGTTGGAAGGAACAAGGCTTCACCCTCGAATTGTAATACCTCGTCATGCGTCGTTTGTACTCCTCGTTGCGGACCACAGNTCCTTCGCGTGCATCCTTTGTGGCGAGGATCACTTTCTTGAGGACCAAGTCCCCTGGGTGGAAGGAACGAGGTTTCACCCTCGAGTTGTAATACCTCGTTATGCGTCATTTGTACTCCGCGTTGCGGACCACAACCATCTCCCTTGCCTAATCTACCAAGTCAAGGTTGATGCAAAGTCCTTCCTCGTTGGTGATGGGGTTGTGGTGTTGGACCCTTAGGAGTGTACCCCGATCTCCACAGGGATGATCGCCTCAGTTCCAAAGGTGAGGTAGAAAGGGGTCTCCCCAGTAGGAGTTATTGGCGTGGTTCGATAGGCCCACAATACACCAGGTAGCTTGTCCACCCAAAGACCCTTCGTTCTTTCAAGCCTTGTCTTTCGGTTGCGTAGCACTGTTCTCACTATGACCTCTACTTGTTCATTTGTCTGCGGGTGTGCTGGGCTGGAGTGAGGTTGTTTTATCTGAAGGTCAAAGCAAAAAGAGTTCAGCAGCTTATTGTCAAACTGTTTAGCGTTATCACTGACAATGGTGTGGGGAATCCCGAAGCGACAGACCAGACTTTTTCAGATAAAATCTTTGACTTTTGCGTGTGTGATTTTAGCTATGGGTTCAGCCTCTACCCACTTGGTGAAATAGTCGATTGCCACTACCATGAACTTGCATTGTCATTTGCTGAGAGGCAAGGGACCTAGGATGTCGATGCCCCACTTGGAGAAAGACCACGGACTTGAAATGGTTGTTAGCTCCTCCGGTGGTTGTCTGGACACAGTTGTGAAGCGTTGACAATTGTCACACTTCTTGGAAAATTCCTAGGCATCCCTCACCATGGAAGGCCAGAAGTAGCCTTGTCTGAGCGCCTTGTGGGTAAGGGAGCGCCCTCTAGAGTGGTTCCCACAGATCCCCTCATGGATCTCTCGCAGGGCATAGTGAGCTTCTTCGGGTGAGAGGCACCGCAGCAACGGCAAGGAATAGCCTTTATTATACAAAGTATCATGCAGGACGACAAACTTGGAGGCTCTCATTCTCAACTTCTTGGCCTCTAGAGGATCATCTGGCAACACAAATTCTTGGAGGTATGCCCTTATTGGGGTCATCCAGTTTGACTCGGCTGATGCACAATTGACATTTGTGGCTTCCATGTCCAACTTTCTTGGCTCGAACTGGTGACCAATGAATGCTGGCTCTCCTGATGGGGCTTCCACAGATGAGGCGAGCTTTACAAGTGCATCAGCGGCAATGTTGTCTTCTCTGGGGATATGGCTTATCTAGAAGTAGTGGAACTTTGCGATTATGCTTCTTGCCATGCCAAGGTATTCCTACATCCTGGCTCCTTTGGCTTCAAACTCGCTCTTCACTTGATTAATTATCAGTTGAGAGTCACCGTAAGTGGCAAGGTGTTGAGCTTCCATTTCCACTGCCAATCTTAATCCAAGGAGGAGGGCTTCGTACTCCACCTCATTATTGAAAACAATGAAGTGGAGCTTCACCGCATACTTGAGAGTGGTGCCATCTAGAATAATCAAGATTAGGCCCGCTCCTCCTTCTTCACTAGTCGAAGATCTATCTACGTAGAGTTTCTAAAGTAGAGGAGAGGAGGGTTTGAAATTTAAAGTAGGCAACTAGGCGTATAGGGAAGTTGCCTGGGTGCTAGGGGGAAGTAGCCTAGGTGCCAGAGGGAGCATCCTGGGCGCCAGTTTGGGTGCTTGGAGTAGCTTGGGTGCCTGCAAGGACTGCTTGGGCACCAGCCTGGGCACCAGGAGCTATCTGGGCGTTTGGGGTTACAGTCTGGGAACCTGGAGGGATTGCCTGGGTGCCTGGAGATGAAGTCTGGACGCCTGGGAAGGAGACCTAGGCGCCCAGCTTAGGCACCTAAGAGTCGTTGCTAGGCTTCTGGGTGTCCCCGTTGGGCATCTGGGCATCCATGCAGTTTCCTTCTTTTGCTAGTGTGAGCTCGACAATGAAATTTGTCATGGCTTGTGCTTTGATGGCTACCCTTGGTTGGTACTTAATGTCAAACTCCTCAAGTTCCACTACCCATTTAAGAAGTCTGTCGGATATGTCTGGCTTTCCCAAGACTCTTTTGAGATGTTGGTTTGTGACGACCACTATGCTGTGACTCTGAAAGTAGTGTCGTAGTTGTCTCGCCGTTGTGATCAGGGCGAGCGCCAATTTTTTTAGTCCCGAATATCTGATCTCTGCCCCCGATATGCCCTATTCACATAATAAATTGGCTTCTACACTCCATTATCATTTCTAATGAGTATTGAGCTTACTACTGATGAGGAAGTAGAAAGATAAAGATGAAGAGTTTCTCCCGGAATGACATGTGATAGGAGGGGAGGTGTGGATAGGTAGACCTTGAGCCTTTGGAAGGCCTCTTCTACCTCAGGTTCCCACTCAAAGGCCTTCCGGAGAATCTTAAAGAATGGCAGACATTTGTCTGCAGATTTGGAAAAGAACCTATTGAGTGCAGCGATTCTTCCATTGAGACGCTGGAGCTCCTTGGTCGAGAAAGGTGACTTCATGTCGAGAATAGCCTTGATTTTATCTGGGTTCACCTCAATTCCCCTCTGATTGATCATAAAGCCCAAGAATTTTTCAAACCCTACACCAAAGGTACACTTCTCAGGATTGAGCTTCATGTGATAGGACCTTAGGACATTGAAAGTTTCTTGAAGGTGATCAATGTGGTCTACTGCTGCAAAACTTTTCACCAGCATGTCATCCACATACACTTCCATTGCTCGCCCGATTTGAGACTGGAACATCTTGTTCACCAACCATTAGTAGGTTGTTCCTGCATTCTTCAGTCTGAAAGGCATGACCCTATAGCAATAGGTTCCCTTCGGAGTGATGAATGATATTTTCTCCTAGTCTGGGGGGTACATGCTAATCTGGTTGTACCCAGAGTAAGCATTCAGGAAAGTGAGAAACTCATCCCCCCGTAGTGGTGTCGATAAGGAGGTCGATTCGTGGTAGCGGGTAGCTATCTTTCGGGCACGCCTTGTTAAGTTTTGTGAAGTCGACGCAAAGACGCCACTTTTCATTAGTTTTAGTGACCATCACCACATTAGAAAGTCACTCAGGATATGCTACTTCTCTGACGGCCCCGTTATCTATTAGCTTTCTCACCTCCTTGTCCATAGCTTGGGCCCTTTCAGTGGAGGCGCCCCTTAGTTTTTGGCAAACACGCTTGTGGCGTGGGTCTACATTGAGACGGTGTGTCGCCACTTCTGGGTCAATGCCCTCAAGGTCTGCATGTGACCAGGCAAAGACGTCCATGTTAAGTCTCAAAAAGTCTATTAGCGGGCCAACCAGGTCTTCAGAAAGGGAAGAGCCGAAGTATACTCTTCTGTCTGGGTGCTCCTCATCCAAGGCCATAGGGGTGAGCTCTTCAATTGGTTCTCCTCTCTTTATGGTGGCGTCATCCCTTGGGTTAAGGACCTCAACTTGCAACGCCTCCTCTGACCTCTCCGACTTCATTCGTAGTTGAAAAGTGGAGGATAAGGTGATAGGTGGAGGGCACAACTCTTAATGTGTTAAGAGTAGGTCGCCCCAGTATGATATTGTAGGCTGATGGGCAGTTTATGACAAAAAAATTGACCATGACTGTGGAGCTCCGGGGCGCTGCTCAGGTTGTGACAGGTAGGGTGATGGACCCTAGGGGATATAAATTTTTCCCTAAAAATCCAATGAGGGGTGATTTGATAGGCTGCAGTCTCTCCCTGCCCAGGTTGAGTTTGTCATAAGCCTCTGTGAATAGGATATCCACAGAGCTGCCGTTATCCACTAGAATCCTGCGCACCTAAAAATTAGCCACGGTCATGGTGAGCACCAGGGGGTCGTCAAGGGGGTATTGGATTCCCTCTAGGTCCTTATCTGAGAAAGATATGACCTCGTTGTCGCCCTGCTTTGGCATTTTAGATGGACGTATCTCGTCGAGGTGCCTTACCTTTCTGGCGTGGGCCTTCATTACAGAGAGTGATTCTCCACTTCCTACTAGTCCTCTCGAGATGGTGTGGATCTCCCCCATTGGTTGTTGGTCTTCTTGATTGTGAGGTGGTGGTGCTCGTTCTCTGCTAGCAACATACTGGCGTAGGTGGCCATGGTGGATAAGTTCCTCAATTTGCCTATTAAGGTCATAGCAATCGTCGGTGTCATGCCCATGGTCGCGGTGGAAACGGCAGTACTTATTAGGATTTCTGCGATTTGGAGGAGACTTCATCTTCCCTGTCCACTTTATGGCGGGGTCATCCTGGATCTAGAACAGGATGTGCCCGACAGCGACATTGAGGGGAATGAAGGCTTGTCGGTCTTTCTGAGGAGCAGGACCTAGCCGGTCTTTGACAGAAACCCTCTCTGTTCTGCCGCATTTGTTGCTAGTCTCCTTCTTGTCTACTCTCTCCCTTTCCTTCCTCTTTTCCCCTGTTCTGGAGGACTCACCTCGCCTGGCCCTTGTGATGTCCTTAGCAAACATGTATTTCTAGGCCTTTGCTAGCAGCTCCGACATGCTCTTTGGTAATCGCTTCATCACTGAGAAGAGGAAGCTTGATGAGCGAAGGCCTTCCAAGAAGGAAATCATCGTCACTTTGTTGTCGGGCTCATCAACTTGGAGTACCTCCTCGATAAAATGAGTGAGATAGCTCCTCAGGCTCTCCTCCCAGTCTTGCTTTATGCTAAGCAGATGGGTGACAGGCTTCTGATGGCGATGCCCCCCCCAATGAAATGTGATATGAATGACCTACTCAACTCAGCAAAGGAGGCGATGAAGGCTGGAGAGAGCTTAGCGAACCATTGTCGTGCTGACCCCTTCAATATGGTTGGGAATGCCCTGCACATGATTTCATCTGGGATATTGTGCAGCTGCATCAGAGTTTTGTAGGTGTTGAAGTGGTCTAGTGGATCTTTTGTTCCGTCAAAGGTCTCCACGGATGGCATTTTGAACTTCTAAGGGAGGGGATAGTTCGCCACGTCAGGTTTGAAGGGCGTGTCTGTACACTTTACCAAGTAGTCTATTGTCTCGGGTCCCTGTGCCTTCATGGCATTGAAGACGTCACCCAATTGATTTGCATTTCCTTGATCTTCTCGTCCCAATGGTTGAGGGGTCCCCTAGAATGATCATGGAAATGACTCTCATACTCTATGTTTTGGTTCTCGCCTTCATTCTCTTGGAGATGAAAGTCCTCACCATGGGAAGCAGCAGCAGCAGGAGGGGGTGGAACTCCCTTATGAGGGGCTCCCCTGTGTGGGGCGCCCAAGGGGACTCTAAAGGGGGCGCCTAGTATGGAGCAGCAGGGGTGTGGAGCTCCTTGATGTCCAGGACGTGGAGCTCCTTGGGGTCTTCTATGTTGTGCACCTCCAAGTTGTGTTCCTCTTTGTCCAGCGAGCATGAGTTATAGTATTTGTTGGTTTTGGGCCACTAGCTGCTGCATGGTCTCCATCATTTACTGGAGATTTGGAGCTGGAGCATTCGGAACAGGGTTGGTAGGTGAAGGAGCGACCTCCTCCTCTCGTGGTGGATTGTTCTCGTGTTGGTTCATGGATCGGGTAGTAATCGTCATTGGTTCAACAAATGGAATGTTCAGGAGTGAGAATTTTGTCGTTTCCCACAGACTGCGTCAAACTGATGATACACAAAATGGTTTTGCACACCACTTATCAAGTGTGAATAATAAATTCAAGAAATAATATATGGAGATGGAGAGACACAAGCAATTTATAGTGGTTCGGTCAACTCGACCTACGTCCATTCTTGAATGGCTCTGGTCGTCGGATACTTTATTAACTCAAGAGTGTGGGGAGCAGAGAATACAAGTTTTGAGGGAGAGGAGAGAGTCATGCTCAGGCAAAAAGTGTGATGCCCCCCAAGTGTTGGTGGGGTGTGTAATTTATAGTGGTCCCCTAACAGGTTGGGGCTATTTTTCAGCAACTAAGAAACTATTTCGGTGGAACTCACGACTTATTCTCAACGGGGCGAGATGGTTGAGGAACTCTCCATGAAATGCGGTCAAAAATAAGGTGAGGGTGGACCGTTTCCTTCTGTGGTGCAGATAAGGCCCACATGCTCTCTCTCTTGATGACATGGCTAAGCAGAGAGTCTGACTGGTCTTGAACTATGTTGGGCTTAGCGGATCTTTAATGAGATTGGGCTCCTCAATTGGGATTTAGACTTTTCACATAGATTGGGCCATTTGGGCTTGACCCATCAAGTATTATTTTGTTCAATTATAGAAACATTAAAAACCTTAAAAGTAGTTTTAAATAAATTTCTGAAATTAAAAATTAGTATCTCTTAATTCACTCCTAAATTGAAATTAAAATTTATACTATCTCTCTCTCTCTCTCGTTAGAAGAAGATCATCAATACACTACAATAAATATTTCTCCTTAAATATCATTTCTTCCTACATAGCATCAAAATCAGTAGGATTTGACAAATCATCAACAACTATCATATTTTTTACTGCGTTCTAGTAATCATTAACTTCTATGTCTTTGGTTTTCGGGAAAACAAATGAATTCAAATTTTGTAAAATTAGAAAAATTGTATTCTAATTAACACTTTTAATCTGCCTATCTAGATGGGCAATTTTTTCACATCATACCTTTAATGTACTAAAAGTATTGTAATATACTCTTTCCATTAGATTTTGTTGCTCGTTTCGTCAAAAAACTACCCCCATTAATTTTGACAAAATAAATACCATAAACAAATAAAGAGTCTCATTATAATATTTTTAATACATTATGAATATAATTTAGAAATCTAATTTTTAAAAATATAAAGTAAAAAAATGCTTAAATCTTCTAGAATGCAAAGTACCATTACCATTTTCTGCTTCACATGCGATTTTCCTAAGAGTTAGTTTGGTTATGAAGAAAATAATGATAGAAAGTAAAAATAATAGAATATAAAGTGAAAGAAAAAAAATAATAGAATATATATTTTCATGCATTGTATTTGGTTAGCATGAAAAACTTGAGAGAAATTTTTAAAAAAAAAATTATATTTTTTGAAAGAAAGGAAAGTTACAAGGAAAATTTTATAATTGTTTGAATTATTTTTAATTATATTAAATCGGTCTAAAGAAGAAAAAAAAATGTGTATAATAATTGAAAGTTAAAAAATTTTTAAAAAGTGGCTTGTAACTTACTCCTAGGACAAATATCAACAAGAAGGTCTTTGAGCCAAATTATATGGTTAACTAAATTCACGCCAAGATTTTTTAAAATTAATAATCAATAAAATATTTTAAGAAAAATAAGGGTCAAATAGGAAGGTAGTTATAGATCACAATTTTCTTGTATTTCGTTATATTTTTGACAAGAAAAAAAGATAGTTAGTTGTGAGAAAATCTAAGCATGAAATAAAAATATTTTTTCTATCTTTTTCTTTTTCATGCTAACTAAAAACATAAAACTTTTAAAAATTTTCTTATTATTGCATTTTTTACCATTATCTCCCTAAACAAGCGGACTCTTTCAGACTACACTCAATGCGTTGATATGAGGGTAGCGGTTGACTTAATAACCATTGTCTTGCTTTTAAATCTCATTGGGTTTAATTTGTGCTTGAAGATACGGTGCAATGTAAATAATTTTGAGAGGGATGTTAATAGCCATTAGATGAATATATTTTAAATCGTCGAATAAACTTATTAAATTCTGCTGTATTTTATATTATAGATGATCTTGAGTTCAAAACTCGTCGTCCCTCACTGACAATAACTGTGAAATGCCCACGTAAAAGGACAAAAAAAAGGTTAATTGCACTGGAGGTTCCTAAAGTATAGAATTTGTCTCATTTTAGTCTCTTATTTCAATTACATCATTTTAGTCCCTAAATTATTAAATATATTTCTATATGATCTTTCAAGCAGACAGTGTCCAGATTGTTAATAATTTTTTATCATAAACTTGTTACATGATACTTAAATATGAAAAAATAATAATTTGGATAACTCTTGATTAAATTTCTACTCAAATTTATGTTACTTTTTTAAAAAATAAAAGCTTTTTTAAAACATTGGTTGAAGTGTCGTTTTTAGACAAACGTTATTCCAAATAACGTTTTTTGGTATAAAAACGTCATTCTATCAAATGTTTTTAAAAGTGTCTAGATTTGAAAAATAGTTTGAAAACGGCTCTCTTTTAGATATAAATTTTATAAAAAAAAACATGGGTTAAGACAAAAGCTCTTGATTAGAAAACGAATTCTCAAACGCCTCCTTGTATCTGAAACTCAAATCATTCGATCAATTGAACAACAGGGTGTTGAATCCAATTTTGCATAATTATACGGTTTAATTTAGGGGTTTTTTTTTCCATTGCAATGTTTTAGTTTTGAATTTCAGTGATATGAGAAGAGTGTAAGAATTCCTGCAAGTTTTGGGATCATTGGAATGGAGATCTTAATCAACAAGATACAAAATTTGAATGCATACCCCAAGATTAATGAGGATTTCTATAGTAGAACCCTCCTGCATTGTCATGCTCTTGCTTTTCATCTCCAACCTCAGTTTGTCCATCTCTTTCTATATATACATATAATAATGAGTAATGTTACGTTGATCAAATTTTGAGATCAAATTAAGAGTCAAAATGATTTGACACTTGATTGTTTGAAATCTTTATTAGGGTCCAAATGACATAGCATCACATAAAAAAGTTCAAACTCTTAAAATTTAAGAGTTTTGAATTTGTACTTTTACTTTTCTTCTAAAGTGACAAAAAACAAAGAAATTTTACTTTTCTTCTAAAGTGACAAAAAACAAAGAAGTTTTGTTTAAGGCACTTAAATCTGAAAAAATAAGTCAAAAAAAATTTCCGAAAAAATTCAAACTAAAATATGTAATGACAAGGCGCATCAAATGGATGGGCCACCTACACACCACTGTTTCACTCTCAACGGTTCATCGCAAAAACCCTAATCCCTAACAATCCAATCGGGATTAGGGCATAGCTTGATGCTTTTACAGCTGACTTGGAGTTGCAGAGACTTGTAGAGAGAATTTCTCAAGTCTGAAAATCTTGAAGCTCTCCATTTTTGAGAGGCAACTAATTTTCAATTTGCCAAGAAGATGACTCTGCGTATCTGCAGAAATCTTACCTCAGTCGCTCTCAAAATCCCTATTTCTTTCTCTTTCTCTCTCCTCCTCTACACGAAAACAACCCAAATGCACCTCTTCAGTCGCTGATTACTTGCTGCATAAACACCAATTCTCTCCTGAAACTGCCTTAAAAGTATCCTTTGTGTTAACTTGTGTAAAAAACCCGGAAAAGTCTGATTCTATACTGTTCTTTCTCAAAGCGAGTGGATTTTCGAAGATCCATCTCGAAAATGTTGTAGTAAAATGGCCCAATGTTCTCTCTGCTAATCTTGATCGTGCCATCAAGCCCAAAATCCAGATTTTCCAAGACTTGGGCTTTTCTCCGACGGAAACTGCCGACATAATTTCGACGGATCCTTGTATTTTGAGGCGCAGCGCGGTTAATCGGCTCGGGCCATCCCTTTTGCTGTTGAGAAATGTGTTTGATTCAAGTTTAGATGTGTCTAAGGTCTTAAAGATTTCTGGGTGGTTTTTGCAGCTTGATTTGGAGAAGAGTACGATACCCAATATTGAATTGATGAAGAGTCTTGGAATTAAATCTTCTCAGATAATGAGACATTTGTACAACTTTACGAGGCTTTTCTTTTATAAACCAGAAAGAATTAAGGAATTCGTTAAGAGGGTTGATGAAATGGGTTTTGATATGAACTCCAAGATGTTTCTCCATGCGATTCGAGCTGTGAGCTCAGTGACAGTTAAGAATTGGGAACTTAAATTGGAGCTTTTTCGGAGTTTAGGGTTGTCAGATGTTGATATACGATCTGTGTTTCAGAGGCACCCTCACGTTTTTACCATATCTCAAAGGAAAATTAAGGATGTAACACAGCTTTTGCTTGCCACCGGGAAATTTGATATCTCATTTATTGTTAACCACCCGGATTCGCTTTGTTATAGTATTAAAAACAGGTTAAAACCACGGCTACGAGTTGTGGAAGTTTTGGAAAATAAGAAATTGCTTCCAAAAAAGCCGAGTTTGACATCGCTACACAAGATCACTGATGAGAAGTTCTTTGAAAAGTTTGTGCTCCCTTATTCAAATGAAGTTGGTGAAATATACATAGCTAGAGAGTTCTCATAGATAATGGAAATGTGTGCTCTTGGTCAATAATCCCCAATTATATCCACTTGACAGTTGACACTCTTATTTAGGTTCCAGTGGCTTTTCATGAATTAACTCTTGTAAGTGCATGTGTAGACAGACTTTTTCTGCAGGTAATATGATTTTTTCCCATTCGATCTATGTAATGTACTTCTCTGAGAAACTGTGATTAGTTATCCAGATTGATACTGCATACGTGCTCTTCAGATGAATTGAAATAACACCATTTACACTGAGACATTTCTGATGTATTAATTTGCTGCTTCAGTTTTAATTCTTGTGCACCCAGTACCCACAGCCAATTTCGAATAACCCCCTCCCCCCAAAAAGAAAATCTCTGTCGAGGCCTCTATTTCAAATACACACATTCTCTTGGGGTGGTGGGGACTTTAGTCTTAAGTTGACCATTGTGATTTAAGTTATGAGACCTAGTTTCATGTTTGAGATTCCCAAATTGAATCTTTTCAAATTGATTGGGCATTTAATTTCATGTTTGGGATCCTATAGGTTTGAAGTATTGAATTGTAACAGTTTATAACTTGCCCCCGCCTACCTTGTTGGTTTTGCTATTGGAAGACAACAAGGCTATCTTACATCAAACTAATGCTCATTGCTTGTGGCACTCCTGCATTCTGGTTCGTCATTTCAAAATCTGGTTTTTTTGAGCTGCTTCCATCTTGCAAGATCTTGCAACTGTACTTTCAAAATGCTTCCAGATAGGATGATGGGTACCTTGCCTTCCTTTCCTGGTGTTTATTAAATTATCTCCCAGTTATCAACTGGCAAGGTGGGGCGTGAATATCTTGGAACAGTACCAGTTGTTGATTTCTGTAAACTGTCTTGCCCTCTATGAAGGATGCTCAGGGCTGGAACTCCTTATCCCAAGCACGGGCCAGCTCTGTATGTTTCTATCAAGAGAAGTAAGGTGTTGGATCAACATTGCTAGTTTATTTTTGGAGTCAGACATGAATGTTGAAGCTTATAGAAGGTAAGGATTCAAAAAAGTCTCTATCAGTGGTCTTGGTCTCCCATTCGTATGTGGCATTGACTGTGTTGCCTTTCTTGAGGTGGATGTTACCCAATGCTCTCTCATGTCCAGGATTTGCCCATTGTCTGCTAAGCAATCTGCACATCTGGTGCCTGCTCTAAATGCGTGCAATACTTCCTCTGCCAAGAACGACCCAAAAGAGCATTAACGTCTTGGATCGGGTTTATGCTTGATCAGATTCAATATCTTCCATTTCAAAGAGCAGTAAGTTCAGTATATTTAACACATTCATATGTTGCTGTGTCTTCGCCGTGTCTATATCCTACCATTTTAGATTTTCCATAGGGGCTCATGCATGTTGTGTGTGCTGGTTTCTTGAAAACTAATCCTATTGCCTTTATTTAGTAAATCTAGTTGGCAGTTGACCAGTTAAACAATCTATTAATAGCCCTTTGATTAGAAAATCCCTCCTCCACCATCTTCTCTCTGTGTTCAACCTCCCAGTGTTGTGCAACTACCTCTTACCTCTTCCCATGCAAGCCACCACATCCATCCCCCATTGCCCTTACCACAATCCCTCTCCTTCACTCTTTCATGGAGGAGCGGGAACCACCTCCCTGCGATGGAAACCATAACCCCTTGATCGAAAACCAACCATTTCACCTACAGAGAATGCAAACCCTAACCATTTAACCAAAACATCACCGCCTGTCTTTGGTTCTGCAACATTTGTCGTCCAGATTCCCAAAGATCAAATTTATCGCGTCCCACTGCCTGGACATGCTGTGCTGCCCAACGCCGAAATCTGCCTATCGAAAAGAGGCGGCATTGTAACTATTTGTGTTTAGTCGTCTTTGCAGTTGTCATTGTCCTAGTTGTCCTGATAGGAGGCATAACAACTTTTTTCCTTAAACATGCCAATCCTTCATTTAGCATTGAAAATTTCCTTGTCAGGAATCTTCTGAATCATTATTGTTAAGAATATTAGGGTAGTATGTGTAAATTATTAATAGTAAGAGGGTGTATGTGTAATTCTTATTATTGTGAGTTAATTATAAATACAAGTGATGCATGAGAGTTAGATTAAGTTTTTTAACCTCTCTCTTTCTCTCTAATATTGTGTTAATCCTCTACACTTAATATGGTATCAAAGCGTTACGATCATAAATATATATTCTGCATAAACTAATTTTTTGTTCGTTGGTACTGTTGTGGTACTAGTGTGGTGGTGGTACTGTTGTGGACTGGTGTGGTGGTATTTGTCAATCGTTGCAATAGGGTACTGTTGTAGTGGTTTTGCCGTTGTCTGTCGTTGCTTGTCATGGTGATGAGGTGCAGTCGAAGGGCAAGCGTCGTCGGTTGCCGCTTCTTGTGGTGGTGAGGCGCAGTCGAAGAAGGGCTCTAGAACCCTAATTAGTGAAGAAGACAGGGTCCAGACCATTTCAGGTCAACCTAGTCTTGATCCAACCCACTTCGGGTCTAGCCCACCAGCCTAGACTAGATCAAGACCGATTTGGTCTCGGTTCATCTTAGACTGGATTCATTCCGGTTTGGTCTTGGTTCAGCCTAGTCTCTGTGGTTCAGACCGGTTCTGACAGTTTTTACTCCAGTTCAGTGGTTCAGGAAGTCAAACTGGTCCGGTTCAGTGGTTCAGGAAGTCAAACTGGTCCGGTTCAGTGATCCAGCAAGTCAAACCGGTCTGATTCAAGGGTTCAGAGGGCTCAAAATCTCTGGTTAAGTATCCAGCTTCCTTTTTAGTCCCTGTTCAGTGGTCCATCGGCCTTAGACTGTCCGGTTCAGCGGTCCAGCCCTCTTTTTCAGTCCGATTTAGTCTTCCAACAGTCTCTTTTCTTCTAATTCAGCATTGCAACACTTCTTGTTTGTTATTTGCTGCACTGTTATGGAACCTAAGCAAGACACCAAGTCCATTACTCCATCTTTGCTCCCTTCTACTCTTATTAATGGTCTCACGACTTCTGTTAAACTCAATGGGACCAATTATACTTTATAGTTCCGATCTATTCAAGTTTTTCTTCGATGCAAAGGATTTAAGAAATATTTGGTGAGTCCTAAACTCAAGGAAGATTCACCTGGGTATAATCAGTGGAAACAAGAAGACGCTCAAATTATTTCTTTACTATTGAATAGCATTGAGCCTAATATTAGTTCTACTCTGCTCTACCTTGACACTGTCAAAGAGATATGGGATTACTTGGCCACTATGTATTTTGGTACAGGTAATTTTACCCGAGCTTATGAGGTGTGCAATGAGTACTTCCGGCTGGAATAGAGTAATCTGAGCATTGAAGATTATTACTCTCACATTCGGGGAGTCTGTGAGGAGATGAAGACCTACCATCCGTTTACTATTGATGTAGCAGTTTGGTAGAAGCAACATGAGGACATGAATGTTGTGAGGTTTTTGGTAAGATTGAAACCTGAATATGAGGCTATTCGTTCTCAGATTTTGGGTGGTTCTAGTCTTTCTTCACTGTTTGAGGTTTTCTCTCGTATACAGCATACTACTTTTTCTACTTCAGGCATCGATCATGGTGTCTCCACTGATCGCTCTGCTTTTGTGGTTCCTAGTAGCCATAGTGATGGTCATTGAGGAGATTGTGGTGGTTGTACAAGTGGTCGTGGGGGCCGTAGTGGACCTCGTTCCTGTATTCACTACAGCCGTGGAGGACACACTATTGATTTCTGTTGGAATTTACATTGAAAACCTTCTGGTGCTGCGAATCAGACTTCCTATCCGGATGACACCGCTGTTGTTGCTTCCGTATCTCGGTCAGCTCCATTAGACACTGGGTTAGTTACTATTACACGAGATGAGTATGCTCAGTTTTTATCCCAGCAACAGGCTATCTCATCTTCCTCACTGCTATTTTTGCCCAGTCAGGTACTGCTTCTACTTATTTATTGTCCTTCACTCGCAGTCCCTGGATCATTGACTCTGGCGCTTCTGACCACATGACTGGTGCATCTGATATTTTTTCTACTTATCAGTCTGTTACTTTCACACGTAGTGTTACTCTTGCTAATGGTACTTGTTCTAAAGTTTCAGGCCTGGGGACTACTTACTTGAGTCTTGTTATGTCTCTATCTTCTGTGTTATTTGTTCCTCAATTTTTTTTTAGTTTATTTTCCATTAACAAGATTACTCGTTCTCTCAATTGTTCTGTAACTTTTTATCCCTCTTATTGTGTCTTTCAGGATCTCAAGACGAAGAGGAAGATTGGTACGGGGCATGAAGCTGGTGGCCTATATTACTTTGACTTTGATTCACCTATCCGCGCCCTACAGACCTCGTTGTCTCATTTTTAATTGCATTGTCGTCTTAGACATTCTTCTCTCCAGAATCTAAAGCGCCAAGTTTCCAGTCTTAGTTATGTGTCGTTTTTGTCTTGTGAAGCTTGTCAACTTAGTAAGCATCACCGTGTGTCATTTCAGTCTAGAGTAAATAATCGTGTGTCTAGTCCATTTAAGTTAGTACATTTTAATGTATGGGGTCCAATAAAAAATATCCTTATTTTATGACATTTGTGGATGACTTTTCTCATGTGACTTGTTTTTTATGAAAGTTCGATCTGAATTATTTTCTATATTTGAGACCTTTCGTAAGGAAATAAAAACTCAGTATGGTTGTCGTATACGAACTTTATGTTCTGATAATGCTTGGAAATATGAATCTGATTCTTTTTCAGCTTATCTTAGTAAAACTGACATTATTCATCAGACTTGTTGTGCTTAAACCTCTCCATGAAAAGGTGTTACTGAACGCAAGAACCGTCATTTGTTGGAAGTCACTCGTGCCCTGTTATTCCAGATGAATATTCTCCAATATTTTTGGAGTGATGTTGTTCTTATTGCTTGTCATCTTATTAATCGTATGTCATCTTCTGTGTTAAATGAGCAAAGTTCATATTATATCATTTTTCCTGGTAAACCCTTATTTTTCTTGACTCCTAAGGTTTTTGGATGTAATTGTTATGTTCACAATTTGGGTCCTGAGTTTGACAAACTTGACTCTCGAGCTACCAAATATGTATTTCTTGGTTACTCCCGTACGCAGAAGGAGTATCGTTACTACAGTCCTTCTTTGCGCAGATACTTTACTAGTATCGATGTCACGTTTAAGAAATCTGTTCCATATTTTTTAGCACCTTTTCAACCTTTGGATCTGGATTAGGGTTACCTAGATCGCAGGTTGATTGGGTACGTGGTACGGGTACAGGTGCAAGGTACGTTACTTTTTGCGGTGGGGATAGACTTAGCTGGTACGCTATTTTGGGTCGCGATTCGCTTTGAACTATTATTGGAATAGTTTTCATTATAACAAAGAATTATATAAATATATACATTATAAAATGCAAACCAACAAAACTAATAATCATGTATAAAAAAGTAATGATTGCATATTTTATTATCAATAAAAGACAATATATAAATTTAAAGATTTAAAATTTTAAAAATAACGTACTAGAGAGCGATTAAATAATTTCTTACTTGAAACACAAATCAAAATAACACTCTTAAACACCTAACAAGTCTCAAATAAAAATTACTTAATAATAAAAAAAAAAACTAGTGCACATGAGTTAATTGTTAACTTTTTTCCCTTTATCTCTCGCAGTGTTCCCTCTTCTTGCAAAGTTACTAATTTGAGTCTGATGCAGTCCAGAATGACAGAGCGGTGGCCTGCTAGAACTAGTAGGTGGCTTGTCAATAGAGACAAGCATGTAAGGATGAAGGTTCCCGATCTTCATCTCCAGCAATGGTAGAACTATATGTATTATCATCTTCCAAGGATTTTCATCGCAAATCTTCCAATCTCACACTAGAATCATCTATATATGTGTACTCTGGATTTATATCTCATTTCTTAAAAGGGTCATCTTTGTAGCTTTCACTGAAACATGATTGGAGACGAATATTTGAATGGATGAAATTCAATTTGTCAGCTCTAGTAGAATTCAATCTGTTTGACATTGTGAATAAATTAATATGTGCTCCAATTTCTTTCAACTGAAGAACTTGTAATTGGTTGTGATAACACCTTTTATGAAAAAAATAATAAGACACATTAATAAAGATAATTAACAACAAAAATAAATAACTTGTAATTTAAATTAGAACTTTTTTGCCACTTCTGCTAATTCTGGAGTTTCTAAACCATATGTGGACCACCAATCAATAGCATCCATGGTCACAGCATCTGTTTGAGCCGCTGCCATAGCATAAAGACCCTTTCGGGAGTGAAAATGTGCATATTGCTCTCTCAATTGTTTTGCTTCTTCTACATCTTCTGCTATCTTTTCAAAAGCTTCCATAACACTTATGATGACCTCTCTATCTTGATTTGGAGTTTTTCTAACTATACTTCCCGTTGCTAGCTTAGTAAGATATTGGGTATTATAAAATCGTGATGTTAATGCAAACTCAAGACAATGTACAAGAATATTCATCTTCTCCCATCTGTCAAGCATAATTTTTTTAATCTGGAAAAATTTATCGTGTTTTTCACCCCTCATAATATCTTTTATTTCACCAAGCATGTTGTTCATCTTCTCATAAATCTCACCCATTTTTTGACCTTCCCCGTCACAAAATTTAATAAGAAAAAATATAGGCTTTGTGATACTTATGATATTCTCCACATCCTCCCAAAATTTTTCACTAATAATTGTTTCTGTAACCAAAGCACCTAACTTCTTTGTGTGTTCATCCCCAAATTTCACCAATTCTTTCCATGACTTGAGAACAATGGTAGTTGCAAGGGACTCTCTATAGTCAACAAGTTGCTTCAACAAAATATAATACGATGCAAACCTGGTTTTAGCCACTTTTAATAGCTCCAATTTAGACTTTCCCCTTCTATAAGTATTTCTAAACTACTCAAATTCCTTTGCAAAGTCTTTAAAAATTAGATTCAAAGTATGAACAACACAAAGAGACCAAAATATATGTTTGTGTACCTTTTGCACCTCTTTCCCCGCAAGTTTGCAATTTGTTGTGTTATCGGTCACCACTTGAATGACATTTAGTGGACCTACTTCTTCAATGGCTTTCAACAAAAAATCAGTAATTGCTTTACTTGTTTTCTCTATACTTGAAAAATCCTCAGCATATAAAAACATAGCTTCATGACTATTTGCAGCAATGATATTAATAAGTAGTTGATGCTTCACATTAGTCCACCCATCTGACACAATGGATACCCCATTAGAATACCATGTATCTTTAATAGGAATCAAATCTTTTTTCATACTTATTTTGCACTCATCCAATAGTGTAGTTCTTGCTTTTTCATAGTTGGGAACCTTGTAACCTTTAAGTCCTCTATTTATAGCTAAAATCATCTCATTGAATTGAGGATTTCTCAACACATTGAATGGGATTCCATTAACACATAATCCATTCATGACCTTCAAGTCAATCATGTCTCGATCTATTATTTTGAATGCATCTTCAATTAATCCCGTCGTCGGTGAAGGTTGTCGCTTCATCGATGTAGAATTTTTCAGGGATGAAGAAACTCCTATTTTTTCTACCTTTTGTACTCTTTCTCGCAATTTTGCATATTCAGTCAAATTATTCATCAACGCTTGACACCGTTTAATTTCTGTTTTTTTCCCAGGTGGGGCTCCAAAAAAGTGGTAATGCATTCAAGTATAGGAACTTATATACCACCGCAATACTTACATGACCAACTCTTTGATTTCCCTGGATTTTTTCCTTGAGTTGCACCAATAAAAGTGACTTCATTGAGTAGTTGTTTCAATTTTGCATCAACTTGTAATTGATCTTCTTGTGTGCGATTTTTTTGTGATTGCCTAGAGTTATCTTCTTCCGTTACTTTAATATGTTCAACTTCTTGTTCATTAGCAGAATCATCTAAATTTTGGATATTAATTTCGAATTGTTCTTCAACTTGTGAAGAGTCTTGTTCTTCCCTCCTTCTTTTTCCAAAAATCATGTTTTTAAGTAAGAAAAATCCAATACAGTAAAGAAATATTGAATGAACAAAAAGGACAGAAAAAGAAAAAAAAAAAAAAAAAAAAAGAGGCGGTATAGTTTAGGGTAAAAATCAAGAAAAAAAAAATATATATATATATATATATATGTATATATGCTGCTAGTTGCGTACGAGTACAGCAAGGTGTAGTCGTACAATAAAGCACCGCCTTGGGTAGAATTATAAGTATTTTTATTTTTTTATCCTTCTTGTGTGGTAATATGTACAGTAAAATAAAGGATTTTTTTCGTCTTTTTACCAAAAAAATACTAGAGTGCTGAACACGTTTTTACCTTTTTATATCTCAGTTTGTTTATCTTTTCTTTGTCAAAGTCGGTTCGGTTATGCTTCTTTCAATTATAATATTAACACTATATACATAAGAGAGAGAGAGAGAGAAAGAAAAATAGAGAAAAATAGAGAACAATCGTCCAAGTACACACTGAGAGAGACGGAGATTGATTGATCGATCGACCATTCTGCGAGTTGCAAGTTGCGACTTGCGACTTGCAAAGTCGAAGGAGAGAGAGAGAGAGAACCAGTCTTCGATGGAAACCCAACAGGAAGTAGCGTTCGCTGGCGACTGTCGATCGTGGCAAACGAACGACATCCATAGCAGATCGAGGCAAACGAACGCAATTAGAATGGTTCTCACGGTTTGTGGGTTCCATCGCAAATCGAGGTAGAGATCGGTTTGTGGGTTCCATCCATAGCAGATCGAGGCAAACGAACGACATCTGAAAATAACGCGACCTGAAAAGCTTTGTGGGTTCCATCGGGTATGTAATCTAATCTTCATTCTTCACTCGGTTTGGCCTATTATAGCTTATTCTGTGCAATTTCTAATTTTTACATTTATTTGGTTTGATATGGGTTTAGGGCTTGTATTAGGGATTTGAGTATGAGATTCTGAGTCTTTATTTAGTAATTGGTTTGATAGGGGTCGGAGATTTGAGCGATCCAGGTCGTAAATGACCCACGTTTGGGGTCGTGCGACCCAGATCGGGGGTCGAAGGGGGTCTTACGTTTTCAGGTAACCCTGATCTGGATTTTTGGTCATCTCTTGTACCACCATCTCTTTCCTCATCATTAAATATTCTACTGCCCACTGTGTTACCATCTACTTTACCTCTCCATGTCTATTCTCGTTGTCCTCGACCATCGACTGAGGTGCTCATATCGTCTTCCTTGCCGCCTTCTGATCCTGGTACATCCGATAATTTAGACTTTTTACATATTGCTCTTCGAAAATGTACTCGTTCATGTGTTACTAATCGTCTCATTGCTCATTTTGTTTCATATGATGCCTTGTCTCCGGTCTTCTCTTGTTTTACTTCCCAATTATCTACTTTATCTATTCCTAAGCATTTACAGGATGCATTATCTAATCCGGGTTGGAGGAAAGCTATAAAGGAGGAGATGGATATCTTACATCATAATAGGACTTGGGATCTCGTTCATTTACCTCCTGGTAAACGAACTGTTGATTGTCGTTGGGTGTATACTGTTAAATTTTATTCAGATGGTTCTGTGGAGCGTCCCAAAGCACGGCTTGTTGCAAAGGGCTTTATTCAGATTTATGATGTTGATTATGATGAGACTTTCTCTCCTGTTGTCAAAATTTTCTCTGTTCATATCTTGATTTCTTTGGCTACTAATCTTGATTGACCCTTGTTTCAGTTAGACATCAAAAATGTCTTCCTACATGGTGACTTGGTTGAAGAGGTATACATGGAGCAGCCACCTGGGTTTACTACTCGGGGAGAGTATGATAAGAGTATATGTCGGTTAAAGAACTCTTTGTATGGTTTGAAACAGTCACCGAGAGCATGGTTTGATAAGTTTTCAGATGCAGTTTTAGAGTTTGGTCTTCTTCGATGTCAGACAGATCATGCTGTGTTTCATAGACAGACAGATGCTGGATATATTCTATTGGTGGTCTATGTAACTGATATTGTGAATATTGGAAATGATTCTGAGGGGATTGCCAACTTAAAAATATTCTTGCGGGATCGATTTCATACTAAGAATTTGAGAAACTAAGATATTTTTTGAGTATTAAGGTGGCTCGATCTAAACAGGGTATTTGTTTATCTCAAAGGAAATATGTACTTAACATGCTAGAGGAAGCGGGTTTGCTGGGTGACAGGCCTATTGATGTTCCTATGGATCTGAATTAAAAACTTTTGATGGATGATAGTGCACTATTTGAAAATCTAGGTCGATATCGTAGATTGGTTGGAAAGCTCAATTATCTCACTATTACTCAACCGGATATTTCCTATGCACTCAGTATAGTAAGTCAGTTCATGGGGTGTCCTAGAGTACTACATTGGGAGGCAGTTACTCGTATTCTGTGATATCTCAAATGTGCTCCTGAACTTGGACTGTTATATCGAGCTAATGGACATCTTAGAATAGAAGATTTCTCAGATGTTGATTAAACTGACTCTCCTTCTGATTGGAGATCAACCACTGGTTATTGTACTTTTTTAGGAGACAACATTGTTTCATGGAAAAGTAAGAAACAATCCGTGGTAGCAAGATCCAATACTGAGGTTGAGTATAGGGCAATAACGCATACGACGAGTGAGTTGACTTGGCTACTACGCTTCTTCCAGAAAATTGGGTTTCCAGTTCAACTTCCTTTATAGTTGTTCTGTAACAGTTAGGCAGCTATCCATATCACTGTCAATCTGGTGTTTCACAAAAGAACCAAACATATTGAAATTGATTGTTACTTCATTCGGGACAAGATAGTAGCTAGGGAGATTACAACTCCATTTGTGAAATCTGAAGATCAGCTTGCAGATATGTTTACCAAAGCATTGAGTCGTACACATCTTATAGCGATTTGTTCCAATCTTGGATTATGTGATATATATAGTTCAACTTAAGGGGGAGTGTTAAGAATATTAAGGTAGTATGTGTAAATTGTTATTAGTAAGAGGGTATATGTGTAATTCTTATTATTGTGAGTTAACTATAAATACAATTGATATATGAGAGTTAGGTTAAGTTTTTTAACCTCTCTCTTTCTCTCTAATATTGTGTTAATTCTCTACACTTAACAATCATCATTGGCAACATCTGGACTATAACATCATGTTGAAAGCAGAGAATCCGAATCAGCACACAAGCATTTTCTATGAGCAGGATGGTGATGCATCCCTCTCCTTTAAGCAAAAAGAAATTGCAGTAGGAAAATATCCACCTTTCAATCAAAGCCCAAAGAATTCTAATACATTTAAGATAGTTCTACATGGTTCGAACACTGCATTGCCTAAAGAGATTGACAAGGGCTTGAATAGCACAAATTCAAAAGCACGCATCTCTTTATCTCTATGGATGAATGCCTCGGTGAAACTGGAAACTAGGGCATTGAAGACTTGAAGTAAGAAAATTTATGTTGATTGCAGTTTGACAGTAGATGCTCTGTCAAAAAGTGCTCGTGTACTTTCTCAGGAAATGTCATACCAAGGGCCAACTCTGAGCAAGATATCAACAAACTCAGCAACATAGCGATGGCCGTGGTGGTAAATTTTGCAAGTTTAAAACCTATTTTTTTTCAGAAGTTGTTACGATTGCAGCAAGTAGTGGGTCATTATCTTAGGAGTCTTTTGTTGAATAAGTCAATCATGGACTGTTTTGGTGTCCTGATTTTATGGGATTAGAAGTCCAAATCTTCTGTAGTTAGTTTTGAATATAAGTTGATAAGTAGTTCCTATTTTCTAGCATTTAAGTATGGAGTCTTGATGTATAAATAAAGTTACAAGCAATAAAGAAATTATCTTCCATCTAGAATTATTAACACCTACCGGTGTCGTTGGAGGTCTGAGTTTTCTCGAAATAACTCACTTAAATTCTTTTTCTTGTTCTTTGTTTCCGGTTAGCAAAAATAGGAAAAGCTTAAGATAAACAACCTGCTAAGGGCTCTTTGTATGTACCAAAGTGGTATCACAACTTAGGCATGGACCAAAGAGTGGAGCAGCTAGAGCACAACGTGAGTTCCCTTATTGTGGGACAACAACAAATAATTGAGAAGATAACCGAACTCTTCCAGAGGCTCAACGAACGTTCAAGTCATTCAACCGGAGATGTTGAGGGTGAAGGTTCCTATGATCATTCAAAGGGGAATGGAAAGAGGACAGTCAATTCTCAAGTCACCAACCTATCTTATGCTCCCAAGTTAGTGAAGCTTGACTTTCCTCGTTTCAATGGGGGGAGAAGACCCCACCAGTTGGATTTGTCGAGCCGAACAATTCTTCCAATTCCATGATACGTCGGGGGAGGAACGAGTGGCTCTAGCATCATTCCATCTTGAGGGGTGAACCACAGTTGTGGTACGAACTCCTTAAACAGGAAGTTGGTGTGGTGTCATGGGAAAATTTTAAAGAAGGGCTTTACTCACGATATGGTCCTACTCAATTTTATGATTTTTTTGGTGAGCTAACGAAACTTCAACAATTGGGTTCAGTTACCGACTATCAAACACAGTTTGAGAAGTTCCTTGCAAAAGTGGGTAATTTACCACAAGGTCGACAAATGAGTTGCTTTGTGACCGGGCTAAAGGACAATATCAGAGCTGATGTTCAGGCAGGGCGACCTACAACCTTGTCTGCGGCAATTGGTTTGGCTCGGCTGTACGAGGCGCGAAATTTATCCTTGCGACGGGCAGCATCTTCTGAAACCAAAGGAGGTGGCAAAGTGAGTAAAGGTGCAACCATCAATCGACCATCATTTCCGATTCGCAGGATGTCTCCTGCAGAATTACAGGAGTGCAGGGAGAAGGGGCTTTGTTACAATTGCAATGAAAAATTGCGGTCAGGCCATCGTTGCAAGAAACTTTTTGTGATAGAGGCATATGAAGAGGAAGAAGAAGATAATGATATTGTCATGGAAGTAGAAGACGGAGGAAAAGATGGCGAGAGGGTCCCAGAAATTTCCTTACATGCCATAACCGGCGCTCGTGGCCTAGAAACCATGCGAGTAAAAGTGAGCTTGGATGGAGTTGGAGCAATCGTGCTGGTGGATTCTGGAAGCACTCACAATTTTGTGAGTGAAACAGTAGCAAAAAGAGTGGGACTGCAGCCAAATAATAGCAAACAATTGCATGTCATAGTTGCTTCTGGAGAAAGGTTGGTAAGCTTGGGTAAGTGCACTGAAGTGCACTGGTGTAAATATAAATCTGCAAGGATTTTCCATTTTTGTGGATTTATATATAATTCCTTTAGAAGGTTATGATGTGGTGTTGGGGACCCTGTGGTTACATACATTAGGAGAAATCCTTTGGGACTTCTCCAAGTTGGTGATGAAGTTTCACCTTAATGGAACACAGGTGGGCCTCCAAGGTCTGTCTCATCCAGCTGATAAAGTTGTGGGGTGTGTGGAATTGTGCAAAGAAAATAGAAAGACAAAGAGAGGAGTGCTAGTCCAAGTTTTTGCATGTGAGGTACTACAGCCAGAAGCAAATACGCAGTAGGTAACCCACTCCTTCATGAATTATTGGGGAAATTTACAAGAATCTTTGAAAACCCTCAAGGCATGCCACCCCACCATACCCATGATCACAAGATTCCCTTGCTTCCAAGCAGTAGACCTGTTTGTGCGAAGCCATACCGTTACCCGCATTATCAAAAGGCAGAGATTGAAAAACTTGTAGCAGAAATGCTTTCTACTGGAATAAGTTGTCCGAGCAATAGTCCATATTCATCGCCAGTGATTTTGGTGAAGAAGCATGATGGCTCGTGGCAAATGTACGTTGATTATCAGTCTCTCAACAAAAAAACTATCAAGGATAAATTCCCGATACTGGTGATTGATGAATTATTGGATGAGTTGAACGGGGCCAAGTTCTTTACTAAGCTCGACTTGCGATCAGGCTACTACCAGATTAGAGTATATTCAAAAGACATTCCAAAGACGGCATTCAGAACACATCATGGCCATTACGAATTATTGGTGATGCCGTTCGGGCTCACTAATGCACCGTCCACCTTTCAAGCCTCGATGAATGAGGTATTTAAGGAATACTTGAGAAAATTTGTTCTAGTGTTTTTTGATGATATTTTAATCTATAGCAAGTCTTGGGATGAACACCTTTATCATCTAGAGACCATGTTATCAATTCTCAAGTCTCACCAGCTATTTGTTAAAAGAGAAAAATGCCAGTTCGGACAGAAGGAAGTCAAATATCTGGGGCACGTCATCTCAGAGGCGGGGGTCGCAGTGGATGCTGAGAAGGTTGAAGTCATGGTGGAGGGGCCAAAACCAAGCTCAGTGAAGGCAATGCGTGGATTTCTTGGGTTGACTGGATACTGTAGAAAGTTCATTCAAGATTATGGAAAGATAGCAGCCCCTCTTAACCGAATGTTAAAAAAGAATTCATTTTCTTGGAGTCCAATCGCAGAGGCAGCTTTCAAGAAATTGAAGGAGGCAATGACAAAGGCACCTGTCTTAGCTCTTCCAGATTTCTCGAAAAAATGTATTGTGGAGTGTGATGCATCTGGGTCTGGTGTAGGAGCAGTGTTAATGCAAGAACGACCTATTGCTTTCTATAGCCGAGCATTACAGGGGAAACATTTGTTGTTGTCCACATACGAGAAGGAAATTTTGGCATTGGTACTAGCAGTAAAAAAATGGCGTCCCTACTTGTTGGGTCATCGGTTTATTGTGCGAACAGTTCACAGGAGTCTCCAGTTCTTGTGGTCTCAGAAAATTTCAACCATAGCTCAACAAAGGTGGTTGTATAAGCTAATGGGGTTTGACTTCATCGTTGAGTACAAAAGAGGAAAAGAAAATATTGTAGCTGATGCATTGTCTAGAAGAGAAGAAAAGGGAGAATTGGCAGCACTTTCTCATCCTATTCTCAATTGGATTGAGACAATTAAGGAGGAAGTTATTTCAAATTCTGATTTGCAAATTTTGGTGAAGTTAATTGAGGAGGGGGAAGCAGTGGGTCCTTCGAGATATCAAGATGGCATAATATTTTTTAAGGAAAGGATATATCTTGTAGAAGACTCTCCCTTAATCAAGGAAATCATTGGTCAATTCCACAACAACTTCCATGAAGGTTTCCAAAAAACTCTCCACATAATCAGATCTAATTTTTATTGGAAGGGTATGAGGCACCAAATCATGGAATTCATTAAGGGGTGTGATACATGTCAGTGACACAAGGTTGAACAACTTTCCCCAGCCGGTCTTTTTCAACCTCTACCAATTCCTAGTCAAGTATGGGAGGATATCTCTATGGATTTCATAGATGGTTTGCCAAATTCCAAAGGCAAATCAACTATAATGGTAGTGGTAGATCGATTCACAAAGTGCGCACATTTCATTCCTATTACTCATCCTGATACAGCCTCTAATATTGCTCAAGCTTTCTTTGATCATGTATTCAAGTATCATGGGCTACCAAGATCAATTGTCTGTGATAGGGATCCGACGTTCACAAGTGCTTTCTGGCTTGAGTTATTTCGTTTGAATGGAACTAGCTTCAACTTCAGCTCCGCCTACCACCCTCAAACCGACGGCCAGAGCGAAGTAGTTAATCGCACCTTGGAAATGTATTTGAGGTGTTTCACGAGTTCTCAACCCAAGAGTTGGGGTAAATGGTTGTCATGGGCAGAATACTGTTATAACACAAGTTGGCATTCAGCGACAAGGAAAACTCCTTTCGAAGCTGTGTATGGAAGACCACCTCTGACCTTAATATTGTATATACCAGGGACTGCCAAGGTAGCTGCAGTAGAGCAAGAGTTGTTAGACCGTGATAAGATTTTCAAGGACCTCCAAAAAAATCTTGCAGAAGCACAAGCCTGAATGAAACGGGTTTATGATTCTCACCATCGAGAGATAGCATTTGAAGAAGGAGATTGGGTTTATTTGAGGCTGCAACCATACAGGCAAGTTTCTTTGTCTATGAAAAGAAATCACAAGCTTTCTCCACGGTACTATGGACCCGTGGCATACAAGTTGGAGCTGCCTGCAGAGTCTCGTATCCACCCAACATTCCATGTCTCCTTACTTAAGAAGAAGCTTGGAGAAAGAATTTTGGCGCAGCCGCAATTGCCACTAGTCAGTGAAGAAAATGACACTCCTTCGCCAAGGCCGCAAGCAATTTTGGATAATCGGGTGATAAAAAGAAGGAAACAGATATTAGTCCACTGGCAGGGGCTCTCTCCAGCAGAAGCGACATGGGAAGATTTGCATCAAATGAAGCAGCAATTTCCAGACTATGCCCTTGAGGACAAGGGCCAAAATTAAGGGGGAAGGAATGTTACGATTGCAGCAAGTAGTGGGTCATTATCATAGGAGTCTTTTGTTGAATAAGTCAATCGTGGACTGTTTTGGTGTCTTGATTTTATGGGATTAGAAGTCCAAGTCTTCTGTAGTTAGTTTTGAATATAAGTTGATAAGTAGTTCCTATTTTCTAGCGTTTAAGTATGGAGTCTTGATGTATAAATAAAGTTAGAAGCAATAAAGAAATCATCTTCCATTCAGAATTATTAACACCTACTGGTGTCCTTGGAGTTCTGAGTTTCTTCCAAATAACTCACTTAAATTCTTTTTCTTGTTCTTTGTTTCCAGTAAACAAAAATAGAAAAAACTTAGATAAACAACCTGCTGAGGGTTCTTTGTATGTACCAGAAGTTCTCTTCTTTTCTTTCATAGACTAAGAATATATATATATATATATATATTTGCAGTCTTTAATGTTAATGGCATGCAGGTGGCTCGAAATGTGGGCATGGGCATATTACTTTTTTTATGCTTTTGTTCTTGAATTGTGACCCGGCTGTCGTAAATTGTGTTGTTTTTTTCCAAAAAAGACAAAGGAGAATAACATAGTTTCTACATATTATGTATCTGAAAATTGCTTACTCTCCATCAAAAAAGTAGACTTAAAAATTAGATTTGATAATTTTAATTATTGATTTCACTGTGGGTCCCAATATTTATTGGGACTCACTACCTATTCAATGGTTGAAATTATCAAGTGTAATTTTTAAGTCCATCTAGCATTATTCAGTTTGCAATTGTCTGACTTGCAATTTAGTTCAGGTAAATGTTAAATTCTGGAAAACTTGATTGAATTCGTCTTACCTACTCATTTTGACCCTCATCTTTCAAATTATGGTCACGGATCTCAGTTCAATGACACCATACTTGATGTTGTCCTTAACATTGTGAATTTACTGGTTATAGAACTCTCCGATGCAATCGCCTGTTGGTCATGGGCATCATGTATTCCAGAGATTCTGAATGGTGCCAATGAAGAAGAACCAAATCAGGGCAACAACCCCATTATTCCAGCAGTTCTTGTTTGGTATTGGTCCCTCAGATTAGATTATCCATGGCAGTTGAACTAGTGCCTTCCCTAGTTCACAGATGAAAAAGTCCAGAGGTTCTTCTCATACCAAAGTGTAAGTAATGGATGCCGAGTGTTTTGTATTTTGTATTGGACATGGGACTAAGAGTTTCACATTATTGTCTTAGTATTTTTGTGAGGAAAATTTCTAGACTAGTTCAAGATACTCTCTCAATTATATAACTAAAATGCCCGATTGGACAGATTTGGATTAGAACTTTATCTATATTGGCAAGTGTAACTTAAGTGACAAATTTTTTTTAATGGTCAATGTCTCTTAGAACTGTTGTTTGCTCACAAACCTTAACATCTGTTGGAACCTCTCTTTGCTCATGTGTGTATTTGGGGAAACTATATGGTACCCAAAAATAAAAAAATTGGTACTGGTACCGTCGGCTACTATTTTGTGCGGTGAAGTTATAACTTTAAAAGGAAATGTTATAACTGTTTAGGGGAGGTCATGATCAAATACAAATATCAATAATCGATCATAAAAAATACAGTATTGATTCAAATATTTCATGATCGATCATACTCTTTGAAGTTGTAACTTATACTTCAAAAAAGTTGTAATTTAATTTTAAAAAATTATAATTTTTGATATCGGTATTGCCAGCGGTACCATAGAACTTTTCGTGTATTTGGTATGATTTGCTATCCCCAAATCGTCTCAATTCTGGTATGATTTGCTATCACCAAATCGTCTCAATTCTAAGGGAGTGAAAAGGGTGACAGTGATGGAATAATACACTTAGGCTTGAAAGAGTGGGTCAAGTCGGATCTAATTTGATGTAACTAGGTCCTGACTTGATACATTTGATCCAATATCATTTTATTTTTAGTGTAAATTATGAGTTTTACTTGACCTATGATTGAATCGGAGTCATCTATCCACCAAATTATTTGAGCATCGTCATCGATTAGGAGTCATATAGTCGCTGAATTTTTTGAGCATCATTATTGACTCGTATATTTTTTAATACCGTTTTGTGATGTCACAATATAAAATAGATTTCTTGTTAACTTTTATATATCATTTCTTGTGTTGATCTCCACCATATTAATGTCTGGAATGCTTCTTGTATCCTCCTGAATCAAAAAGGAGTCTCAACCACTCTTCAAAGCCAACTTTCCACTTGATCTTTTCACAATAATATTCAGTGGGTGGTGCATATTAAATAGGACAAGGGTTAGTGTGGGTTCTGGGTGTTCAAATTTCTGATTAATCGTCATTTTTTATCTTATTCGACTCTATTGAACGACTAGCTAAAAAAATTAGGTAGGAATGCGGAATAGTTTTTGGTTTTTCGATTAAATCGAGTAGGAATGCAGAATGACCATTAATTTCCGTATTCCTACCCTACCCTACCCGCATTTATATATATATATATATATATATATTAAAAACCCTAATTTCGTAACCATATGGTTTAAACTTAAAATAATTGTTATTATATTTATACAACAATTATGATGGATTGATGTTTATACATTCTTGTGTTTTATTGTAATTATTGTTGTAATTGTGTTAAGTTTTAGTATTATTGGTTTATTGTGTTATTAAATTGGTGCATGTTATTTAATTGAATTGTTAAAATGAACCAAAAATTAATAATTACAAAAGTATTGGCCCGATTTTCTACCCGACTTTCTAACCTATTAATTTGGCCAGAAGTCGGGTAAGAATATCACACTTGATAGGGTAAGGTAGGCCAAAAAAAAATTCTTCCACAAAGTATCGGGTAGGAAGACGAAAAATCATATTTCTTACCCGTAGGATAGGGTGAACACCCCTAGGGATGGAGGTGTTGAGTTGATCAATACAATATATATATATATATATATATATATATATA